>SNQJ01S0031007.1:24999-42092 GCA_010110895.2 Picea sitchensis | reverse complement strand
AAGAAATAAAAATGAGAGAATAGGTGTACACATAGGATGGTATCTAGAGTCTAGCTAGCACTAGTCTAACTAGAAGAAGACTCATAATCAAACTCTAACTAAGATCTAGTTATGAGACACTCATTAAATGAGAATTTGGAGAAGAAAGGGACAACTAAGAGAGAAAATAGAAACACATGGGAGGATGTAAGGGAATTTGAATTTTTTTAATTAAAATAAAATTAGTAATTACTTGTGCAACTTGGGTAGAGTCACAAGTGTGTGGGTTAATAATCCTACTTTATTTAATTAAAAAGTTAATTATTTGTGCATGTGGACATGTGTCAGTGAGGAAAATTCTATAAAACAAATCATGTAGCTAGAAAATGGATCACACTTGTTATTGGTAAGGTTATGCTACCAAAATCATTTTGGATTGTGTTTTGCTTGTGAGAGTTGGGATACCAAGCTTGAGATAGAGTGGTAGCTCTACCTTGCCAAAATCGTAGAGTGAAGTCTCTATGATTATAAAAAGAGAGGATGGAAGGGATGTAATTTATTGAAAAACTTCTTCAAAGTTCATCTTTGTCGGATACGGTATTTGATTGTTCAATTGTGTTGGTAGTTATTTTCTCCAATGAGTATTGATTTTTCCTGGAACTTGTTGAACATGTAATTAATATTCAGTTGTTGTGAATATTCAGAACATTTCATTTTCTAGATGAAATAATTATAATATCTCCTGATATGATGATTTAATAAAATTATTAGTGAATTTCGAATCGTGAAATTTCATTATCACATAAGACCAGGGTTGGGTTTCAATTAGTTGAATCAGATCGATTGGGTTTCAGAAGTATCCTTAAGAATCGAAGGGTGCAATTTTAAGGTCTAGCATTAGGCATTATCCTTTCTAACCAATGAATTGAATTGTTGTCATAGATTCCATCTTTTTTTTTATTCTTATGAACTAGTGTGTTAAATTGTGGCTTGGTATGTGAGTGGTTTCCTGGGTTTGATGGTAAAAATTTTAATTAACTGAACTCGATTTTTTTTAGTTATGATATAGAAGTAAGGGAACTTTGTGTGCGTGAAGAATCTTCCTTGAGTCTTAATGCAATTAATTTCTTTAGTCGAGAACAATATCGCTTGAATTAAGGTCTTTAGTGTTAAATGATAATTGTAAATTTAAATCAAATGCATCGACCCTTCTTGTAAAAGGAAGTTCTCTTTTATTTAAATTTTAACCAGAATATTACTCATTCTTGTTGATTGAAAGGTTAATGCACTGGTTGAAAGTAGTGACATCAATGATGTCCTGAATTTTAAATTAATTTAAATATGATCAATTATCTAAGAAAGCCTTTACTCTTGAAATTATTTTATCTTATACAATGGATGATACTGTAAGCCATTTTATACATTGTTTATAGATTAGATCACCGAGTTCAACGTTGTTATTGAGTGATGGTTGGTTAATTGAGATTGATTAAATTTATGTGTATACACTTAACAAATGTCATTAATAAAGGGATTGTATCCAATCTTTGGGGTAAAAAATAGGGCACAACAAGTTTTTATTTCCAATTGTGCATAATGAGGATCAAAAACTTATGGCAAAACTCAATGCTATTACTCCACTCATCCACAATTGTTTTAAGAAAAATGATTGTATGGAATGCAAGTTTTAAACTCATTTTCCTTTCGTAAGTGTCATGATATATAGTTTAAACTCGTCCACAATTGTTTTAAGAAAAATGATTGTATGGAATGCAAGTTTTAAACTCATTTTCCTTTCGTAAGTGTCATGATATATAGTTTAAGTTTTAATTATGTTATATGACAAGTCATGGAATTAGTATTTAGTTCCATTACTATCACATCATATGCTTGAAGTGATAAGGAAGTATTAAATAGAGTAAATAAATAAGGTGTTGGATGACGGGTTGGTTGTATACTTAGTGAATTATACATTAATATGAAAACAAATATTTAATAGTTTAACACTGGGTCATTACATGATAATAGATTTAGTTTATATAGAGTTTTCTTATCATAGTCACCATATATGATTGATATGATGAATAKATAATAAAAGTATTAAGTAATATTGTTGAATGGAATAATGATGATTAGAATGAATTCTCTATCTGATACTAAGATTGTACTTATGCTCTTGTAGTTTTTATTAATMTTTRTGTATTATTCYCTTACTCAACCTTGCACTTAATATTGATTAAGCAAAGTAGTTTATTCTATTGCAACATGAAGAATTGATGTTTAAGTATGGTTGATGAATCTAGTCTTGAATTTCAGCTTATGATTGGATTAATGGGATTTAGATACCTCCTTGTTCCTAAGAATAGTCGCCAGTCCTGAAACCTTAAGTGGTCAAAATCAATCGGATGAATCCTGGACTTGAGTGTTGATTATGTGTCCTGGAGGTCCTAACCTTGTAGGATAGGTTGGGTGAGTATTTTCCTTTTGTTATCTTTATGTGATATGGATGATTGAATGATAGTGATGTTTCTTTCAGTTGATTGTGCTGAAAATTGATTCTGTAGCTATTAATATATGTTTTGACACATGTCACTAGTCGTAATGTTGTTTTTCAAAAAAATAAATATTACCTCTTTTGTACTCACTATTTGTTGTCGTAACGGAGGTTTCATTACATATGGTATCAGAGTGGGTTCAACCCTGCAACTTTGGACCATTGCACCTTCCACTTTGTTAAACAAATGATTAAAACTATATCGCTAATTAAAAATTTGAAAATTGTCCATGCAGGTAATCATGGTTAGAGGACGTCGTGGAGGTAGATGACGTGGTGTTGTAGGAAGAGGTGTGATGCCTCCGATAACATCCATGCTAGAGGGGTATAACCCCCAAGGAGAAGAGAAAATCACTGAAGAAGAAAACGTTGTTGTGGGAGATGTGGTAGGTATGATGAGATCCTTTCAGAGGATGTCAGAGGCTTTGATTAACCGAATGCATCAATATGAGGGTAGAGCATCTGTACGCAATGAGGTTTCACAATGCACTCCTCCTGGTAATGTTAGCATACACAAAGAAATCTCAAAGGTGAAGTTTCCTGAGTTCATGGGTGCCACAAACGATTCAACCGTCGAGGCATGGTTGGATAACATGGTGATGTGCTTCGCACTTCATGACTACACCTCCAACATGAAAGTCTGCATGACAGTATTTTAGCTAAAGGGGAGTGCTCTTCTATGGTGGAAGATGCTCCTACCTCAACTGAACATGGTCATCGAAGACGTGACATGGGAGATGTTCGAGTAACGGTTCCGGGAGAGGTACTTTTCCAGGGAATTCATTGAGTGCTATATTAATGAGTTCAATGCCTTATGAAAGGGTGATCATACGGTTCCAGAGTATGAGGAAAACTTCATGGAGCTACTTAGATATGCCCCGCTTATGAACATAGAGAAGTTGAAGGTAAACAAGTTTGTGTTTGGACTTAACTTCAACATTCATGCAAAGGTAAGGATTCTAATGCCTCAAACATTTCACGATGTGGTTCATAAGGCCCTCATAGCTAAGGAAGAGTTGAACAATGGGGTTGAAGGAAAGACTCCTTTTAGACTGACTAGACATAGAACATCAGGGGCGCAACATCATCAGACACCATTTAGACCAACTTTAGGGCATCGAGATACATCTAAAGGAACTATGTTCATGACACCATGATGATATAATCCTCAACAGATGACTCTTTATATAGGAACACTACATCAACAACAATGTCACCCACAACATCAACAGTTTAGGCCTGTTCAACAGAACAAACCAGGATCATAGAATACTAGGTCGACAACTTCTACTTTAGGGACCAGGAGACACATTACCAGGGATACTGTCTGATTGAGAAGGCCAAAGGGGTCGGATCATCAGGACCCACTATAGTTGGAGACTTGGTTAAGGCCCACAACATTCATGCAATGATGAATAACCGCCAGGCCAAGAACCAATCCACTGTGCTCGAGACATCAGGTACAATCCCTGACCAAAATTTTAGTATTTTGATAGATCTAGGTGCTAAAAAGAGATTTATCTCTAGTGCAATGCTAAAGAGAATTAAGGTAAGGGAAGTTGATTAGGATGAGTTCAGATACGTAGAAATGGCTTTGGGTGGAAAACAAAAGGTTGGAGGGAAGGTTATGGACTGTAGTATTAACTTGGGAGATTTTGTAACAAAGGCCAACCTATATGTCATGATTTTAGGATCTTATGACATAGTGATTGGTATGGACTGGTTGGAATCACATGATGCGATACTAAATTGTAAGATGAAATAGTTAAGTTTGACAGATGATTTCAGACAAAGTAGAATGATTGTAGGAAGGAACCAAAGGGTGTCCTTGAGGTTCACTTCTTCCCTACAACTACATAAGAGAATGAAAAAGGGATGTCAGTTATATGAAATCTTAGCTCTAAATGAAAAGGGTGAGGAAAAAGGATTAGAAAACCTTCATGTAGTACAAGATTTTGCAGACGTTCTTCAAGAAGAGTTACCAGGTTTACCTCCAGAATGAGAGTTGGAGTTTACAATAGAATTGAAACCTAGAAATGAACCTATAGCAATAATTCCATATCGTATGTAAACTCCTAAATTAAAAGAGTTGAAAATGAAATTGAAGGAATTATTGGACTTGGGACTCATACGTCCAAGTGTGTCACCTTGGGGTGCGCCATTTATTTTCGTAAGAAAGAAGGATGGATCGTGGAGACTTTGTATTGAATACCGTCAATTGAAAAAAGCGACGATCAAAAACCAATATCTGTTGCCAAGAATAGACGATTTTTTTGATCAGATGAAAGGAGAGACAATGTTTTCGAATATTGAATTGAGATCAGGATATCACTAGTTATGAATTAAAGAGAATGATACCCCTAATACCACATTTATTATGAGATTCAAACACTATGAGTTTATAGTTTTACAGTTTGGACTGACAAATGCCCTGGGAGTATTAATGAGCTTGATGAATGGGGTGTTCCGTGAATACTTGGACAATTTTGTTCAAGTATTTATTGATGACATATTGATTTATTCTCGGATGAAAGAAGAAAATGACAGACATTTAAGATTGGTAGTACAGTGTCTACAAGAAAATAAATTTTACATCAAGTTATCGAAATGTTATTTTTACCAATCGAAGCTTCATTACTTGGGACATAGCATATCTGGTTAAGGTATCGATGTGGATCCAATAAAAGTACAGGCTATTATGGAATGGCCTACACTGAAAAATGTACAAGAAGTATGCAAATTTATGGGTTAAGTAGGATATTACTAACGATTTGTCGAAGGTTTTTCAAAGATAGAAAATTCGATCACAGAATTAAAGAAGAAAAACAAGAGGTTTGTATGGACTGAGAAATGTGCAGAATAATTTCAAAGTTTCAATGAGTTGTTGACGACAACACCAATACTAAAAGTCCCTAACATGGAAAAATAATTCTTGGTATGCACATACACATCCAAGGAAGGTTTAGGCAGAGTTTTGATGCAAGAAGATCGAGTGATCACTTACATTTCAAGGAAATTGAGAATGCATGAGGAGAACTATGCAACGCATGAGTTGGAGTCATTGGAATTTTTTTATGACTTGAGAGTTTGGAGACACTATCTAATTGGATGGAAATTCTAATTAAAGACATATCACTGTGGATTGCATCATTTATTGACACATAGTGACTTGAACGCGCGACAAAGGAAATGGTCAAAATTACTTAGCGAATACGATTTTGAGATTACTTACATTAAAGGAACAATGATAAAAGTGGAATATGTGTTGAGTCAGAGACCACACATATTCTCGGTAATACCTCTTAAGATGAAACTTTGAGAAAATGTTCTAGCTTTACATATAGACGATGATTGGTACAAGGAAGTTAAGGATAATATTGGACAAGATACTATGATAGTACTGAAGTTTGAAGGGTATACACTGGACAACAGTATATTGTTTAGGTATAAAAACATAATTTATACATTGTCTAACGACGAATTAATAATTTTGATCTTAAGTGAAGTGCACCGAGAAATATACATGGCTCATTCGAGAGTTACGAAGATGAAGGCAAACCTTAAGCCTTTATTCTTCTTGAAGGGAATGAAAGAAGACATTTTTGGTTACATGGTGAGATGTCTAGAATATTAGCTAGTGAAATATGAACATAGACATCTGACCGGATTATTACCACGACACGTTATTCCATAATCAAAATCAGAGTTCATTTCAATGGAATTTATTGTTGGTTTTCCATTGAAGGCAAGGAGATGCGATTCAATTTTCGTGGTAGTTGACACTCTGACAAAGAGTGCACACTTTATTATTGTACGCATGATGTATCAGGTGCCATACATAGCTATATCCTTTGTCACTGAGATTGTGATATTACATGGTGTACCAAGAAAGATCATATCCGATCTAGGATCAATGTTTATAGGATGATTTTGGACCAGTTTCCATGACACTTTGTGAACACCTCTAAACTTTAGTACTGCATATCACCCTAATATAGATGGTAAAATAGAAAGAACAAACCAAATTTTGGAGGATATGTTGTGTATGCATGTAATGGACCAACATAAACGTTGCGAAGAATTTTTACCGCTAGTAGAGTTTGCATATAACAACAACTATCAAAGTATCATTAAGATGACACTGTTTGAGTTTCTTTATGGACGACCATGTCGAATGTCATTGAGTTGGGATCAACTTGAGGATAGGGTCCTGGTAGGACCCAAAGTAATACAAGAAATGGAAGAACAAGTGCAATCAATAAGACAAAGGATTAAATAAGAGAAAGATCGGTAAAGAGTTATGCCAATGCACATCACATTGACCGCATTTATGAAGTTGGTGACCAAGTTTTCTTGCGTGTGAAACCACACAAGAGTTTGATCAAGTTTGGAAAGGGTGATAAAATCTCTCCTAGGTTTGTGGGGCCTTTCCAGGTTGTGGAAAAGAAAGGACCCGTGGATTATCGGCTAGCCTTGTTTGATTCTTTGAGGTGTATGTGCGATGTATTTCATGTATTTGTTTTGAGACATTATATTAGTGATCCTACACACGTGATTGACATGATTTATTTGTAGGTGTCGGACAAACGTTCTCTCTTTGCGGAGAAAATCCGCATTTTGGACCATCACATTTGACAGCTACGACATTGAATAGTCAATCAGTTCAAGGTCCAGTGGGACAATTCTAGTCCACACTTGGATACCTGGAAGGACGAATATGATATGTGTTGGTAGTTTCCTTACTTGTTTGATAGATTAAAAATATAGATCTATGTCAAATACTTTTATTTACTCCCATTTTATATACTATACAACTTCGAGACAAAGTTTAAAACAAGAGGGGGTGTATGTAACATCCCTTTCTACTAAGAACATGTTATCAAATTATTCTTTGAGGACACTTGTGTGAAAGTGATAACAATCTAATTCATATTTTATTAATTGAATTCAAAATCGAAAGTGCATAAAAAAATAAAATCGAAATAGAAAAATAACACTTTCATAAACAATTTTGGCCAAAGATAAACCTGATCTTTGGGATCTACTAGCATCCCATTGTAAAATAAAGGAAGAACTAAATCATATAAAGTCACATGTACAAGAATTTTCTTTCCTTAAGATAATGTTTCATGAGATTCGATTTTATTCAGAGATTAAAGAAAACAAAAAAACTCTTATTAAGATGAGTGCAATCCTACTTGTGGCACCTTGGGTCCGGGTTGAAATCAAGTGAATTGACAGTTCAAATTTACTTATCTCTTTACTTTCCATTTTAAAATTGCCATGATGATAATGTGTTTTTGAAAATAACATATTCAACGAAAAGCATAGAGAAAGGGATTAAAGTGGACTTCCCTAAGAAAATTCATATTGTGGCTCTCTTGGTGTACCCACTTTTGTTCATAACTGCATTATTACAAAAGAAACAATGTGAAATAAAAATAAAGGAAACCTACTCCTAAACCTACTCTAACTACTAAACAAATAAAAATACTAATTGTAGTCGTATTTCTAGTGAAACCATCATAGTAGCACCAATCCTGCAATGAAAACAAAATCGAATATTAGTAACAAGAATGGGAGTGTATTGGAATATGAAAAGAATACATCATAATTATATTTATAATAATCAATTAGAAACAAAGAAAGCATGACCTTACCATTCCCTTGAACACTTTTGATGTATKAATCCTCCAACCAATCCAYAATTTTGTYGCAATATGGATCCCTAAAGCATGGAAGAATGMAAYTGAGTTAAGAAAACTTSCCAAAATTATGAGGACCTGAAATAACCCTCGGYCAAGACCGAAGTGCCCCACCATCCTRACATTTTTCTATTTTCYTATGAATTTCTTCRTGTGGAGGATACAAAWATAATGTATTAAGTTTACATCCTTGATATTTATTCACAAATAAGGTGAAAACAACCTTACCATTCTCTAGAAACTTTTCAAGATATGAACATTCCAGCCAATCTGCAATCCTATCATAATATGTGCAATTACCAACATAGGATTGTTCGAAAGAATTCAYAGACGAAAAATATTCCTRATGAGAATAAAGTATTAGATTATCATAGAAATAATCTTGTAAAAAGGTAAGATCAAGATTGCAAGAACTTATAGTGATTTTTAATTGGAAAATAAGTGTCCCATTCTCTTGAAAATTCTCATTCAGATTGAATGCTTCGACATTAACTACTTGAGATGAACTAAATGGAAAACCAACATCTTTGAATAATAATCATTGATATCGGTGTTTGGTTGATTGCGATTTTCAATATCAAATAATTGATTATGGAAAAATTCAGATTCTTCTTTAAACACAAATTTTGATGAATCAATGGAAGACACAATTTGAGGCCTTTTTAAATCATTCCTTAATTCCCCCATAGATAACTGATTAGAATAAGAAGAAATATGATCATGAGTGGAAATTTTCTCCTCTTTATCTTCTGTGAAAAAATCACCATTAATTTGTACCTGATATATAGTGCAGGATTCATTCCAAAGTGATCTGGAACACATGATTTCATAGCATGATGATAAAAAATATCAAGGTACAAGGAATAATATATAGAATAATTGAGGAGACAAAATGCATCTCTTGAAATGATAGGTATATGTGTTTCAAATTGTGTTTTTGTTCCCTCTCCTTGAATAAACAAACCATCTCTCATCATATGATCTTTTAAATAACACAAGATATTTTCCAAGACCAAATCATGTTCATCATAAAAGGGTGAATGCAAGAGAAAATTACTAGAATGTAACATCCCGCTCTTGCGTGCACTGAGCGATATTATTCTTTGAGGACACTTGCATGCAAGTGATCCGGTTTATTATACTGTTGGTTGTTTTGATTATGACTATGAGATATTGTGGATTTGATGATATGTCATTTTATTGTATTTACATACACATGTGTTATTGACTAGGTTTTCTGGAGTATGCAAGATTCTAGACATTGAGGATGCAGAGGCATCAACGAAACCCCTTGGACTTCGGATTGATTCAGGGAGTGGACTTTTAGGGTTTGAATGTTGTGAATATGACATATGTACAAATGATTAGATGTTATGATGACTGATTATTATTGTTGACATGATTCGTTGATGGATGCAGGCTGACAATAACTTGTCAACTAGACTCACATATGGAGTAAAGGGGTCATGCATGACAATGAGAGACATTGAGGGAGAGGTGTGGAAGAATCCCTACCACAACCTACTATCACTCCCATAATGGCTCAAATTGTAGGTTAACAATTACCTAGTTTGAGAAGACCCAGGATGTCATGAGGGCAGATTGTGACAGTCGCTCACAATGATTCTAAGGGGCACGCAATAAGGCAAGGGCCTTATTCCTTAGAGGCCCTTAGTCTCCCACAAGATCACCTGGTAGAGTATTGACTCCAGTGGTTTGATGTCTACCAAATTCATTCAATAGGTGAGTGGAACCCTTGGAGCATGTAGTGCGTCTTGAAGGGCATGTCGTGCAAACAAAATGGAAAGAGATGAGTGGCACCCCTGGAGAATGTAGTGCGTCCTGAAGGGAACGTTGCGATTTTAACTGATAAGTTAATAAACCTAGTGCCTAGAAAAATATGCCTCCTTAAGACCTGGTTAGCCTTAAAATAGATGATGGTATGACTAAAAAATTAATAACTAAAAGTTCTTTTAAAAATTGTAATGGACCAACATAAACATTGGGAATATTTTTTACCACTAGTAGAGTTTGCATACAACAAAAACTATCAAAATACCATTAAGATGGCACCGTTTGAGTTTCTTTATGGGTGACCATGTAGGACGTCATTGAGTTGGGATCGACTTGAGGATAAGGTCCTGGTAGGACTTGAAGTGATACAAGAAATGGAAGAACAAATGCAATCGATAAGACAAAGGATTAAATAAGCGCAAAATCAGTAAAGAGTTATGCTGATGCACATCACATTGACCACAATTATGAATTTGGTGACCGAGTTTTCTTACATGTCAAACTGCACAAGAGTTCGATCAAGTTTGGAAAGGGTGCTAAAATATATTCTAGGTTTGTGGGACCTTTCCAGGTTGTGGACAAGAAAGGACCCATGGATTATCGACTAGCCTTGTATGATTCTTTGAGGTGTATGCATGATGTATTTCATGTGTCTGTTTTGAGAAATTATATTAGTGATCCTAGACACATGATTGAAATGATTTATTTGCAGGTTTTAGACGAGCGTTCTCTCATGATGGAGAAAATCCGCATTCTAGACCATCACATTTGATAGCTACGACATCAACTAGTCGATCAGTTCAAGGTCCAGTGGGACAATTATAGTCCACACTTGGATACCTGGAAGGACGAATATGATATGTGTTGGTAGTTTCCTTACTTGTTTGATATATTAAAAGTATAGATCTATGACATATACTTTTATTTACTCACATTTTATATACTATACAACTTTGAGACAAAGTTTAAAACAAGACGGGGTGTATGTAACATCCCTCTCTACTGAGAACATGTTATCAAATTATTCTTTGAGGACACTTGTGTGAAAGTGATAACAAGCCAAATTATATTTTATTAATTGAATTTAAAATCGGAAGTGCATAAAAAAAATAAAATCAAAATAGAAAATAACACTTTTAGAAACAATTTTGGCCAAAGATAAACCCGATCTTTGGGATCTACTAGCATCCCATTGTAAAATAAAGGAAGAACCGAATCATATAAAGTCTCATGTATGGGAATGTTCTTTCCATAAGATAATGTTTCATGAGATGTGATTTTATTCATAGATTAAGGAAAACAAAAAAATTCCTATTAAGATGAGTGCAATCCTACTTGTGGGACCTTGGGTCAAGGTTGAATTTAGGTGAATTGGCAGTTCAAATTTACTTATCTCTTTACTTTCCATTTTAAAATTTCCATGATGATAATGTGTTTTTGAAAAAAAAATATTCAACGAAAAACATAGAGAAAAGGATTAAAGTGGACTTCCCTGACAACATTCATATTGTGGTTCTCTTGGTGTACCCACTTTTGTTCATAATTGCATTATTACAAAAGAAATAGTGAGAAATAAAAATAAAGGAAAACTACTCCTAAACCTACTCTAACTACTAAAAAAATAAAATACTAACTGTAGTCATATTTCTAGTGGAACCATCATAGTAGCACCAATCCTGCAATGAAACCAAAATCAAATATCAGTAACAAGAATGGGAGTGTATCGGAATATGAAAACAATACATCATACTTACATTTGAAATAATCAATTAGAAATAAAGAAAGCATGACCTTACCATTACCTTGAACACTTTTGATGTATGAATCCTCCATCCAGTCCACAATTCTGATGCAATATGGAAACCTAAAGCATGGAAGAATGCAACTGAGTTCAGAAAACTTTCCAGAATTATGAGGACTTGAAATAACCATTGGCCAAGACCGAAGTGCCCCACCATCCTGACATTTTTCTATTTTCCTATGAATTTCTTTGTGTGGAGGATACAAAAATAATGTGTTAAGTTTACCTCCTTGATATTTATTCACAAATAAGGTGAAAACAACCTTACCATTCTCTGGAATCTTTTCAAGATATAAACATTCCAGCCAATCTGCAATCCTATCATAATATGTGCAATTACCAACATAGGATTGTTCGAAAAAATTCACAGACAACAAATATTCCTTATGAGAATACAGTATTAGATTATCATGGAAAGAATCTTGTAAAAATGTAAGATCCAGATTGCAAGAACGTATCGTGATTTTTTATTGGAAAATAAGTGTGCCAATCTCCTGAAACTTCTCATTGAGCTCGAATGCTTAGACATTAACTAATTGAAATGAACTAAATGGAAAAACCAACATCTTTGAATAATAATCATTGATATCGGTGTTTGGTTGATTGTAATTTTCAATCTCAAATAATTGATTATGAAAAAATTCATATTCTTCTTTAAACAAAAATTTTGATGAATCAATGGAAGACACAATTTGAGACCTTTTTAAATCATTCCTTAATTCCCCCACAGATAACTGATTAGAATAAGAAGAAATATGATCATGAGTGGAATTTTTCTCCTCTGTATCTTTTGTGAAAAAATCATCATTAATTTGTACCTGATTATATAATGCAAGATTCATTCCAAAGTGATATGGAGCACATGATTGCATAGCATGATGATAAAAAATATCAGGGTACAAGGAATAATATATAGAAGAATTGAGGAGATGAAATGCATCTCTTGAAATAATAGGTATATGCATTTCAAATTGTGGTTTTGTTCCCTCTCCTTGAATAAACAAACCGTATCTCATCATATGATCTTTCAAATAACACGAGATATTTTCCAAGACCAAATCATGATAATCATAAAAGGGTGAATGCGAGAGAAAATTAGTAGAATGTAACATCCTGCTCTTGCGTGCACTGAGTGAAATTATTCTTTGAGGAAACTTGCATGCAAGTGATCCGGGTTATTATACTATTGGTTGTTTTGATTATGATTATGACATATTGTGGATTTGAAGATATGTCATTTTATTGTATTTACATAGACAGGTGCTATTGACTAGGTTTTCCTAAGTGTGCGGGGCTCTAGACATTGAGGATGCTGAGGCATTGATGAAACCCCTTGGACTTCGGATCAAGTCAGGGAGTGGACTTTTAGGGTTTGAATGTTGTGGATATGACATATGTACAAATGATTAGATGTTATGATGATTGATTATTATTGCTGACATGATTCGTTGATGGATGTAGGCTAACGATACCTTATCAAATAGACTCACATATGGAGTAAAGGGGTCACGCATGACAACTAGAGACATTGAGGGAGAGGTGTGGAAGAATCCCTACCACAACCTACTAGCACTCCCATCATGGCTCAAAATGTAGGTTAATGATTATCTAGTTTGAGAAGACCAATGGTGTCATGAGGGTAGACTGTGACAGTCGCTCACGATGATTCTAAGGGGCGCGCAATAAGGAAGGAGCCTTATTCCTCAGAGGCCCTTAGTTTCCCACAAGATCACTTGGTGAAGTATTGACTCTAGGGGTTTGACGTCTACCAAATTTAGGCAAGAGGCGAGTGGCACCCTTGAAGCATGTAGTGCATCTTGAAGGGCACGCCGCGCAAAGAAAACGGAAAGAGGTGAGTGGAACACTTGGAGACTGTAGTGCGTCCTGAAGGGCATGTCGTGATTTTAACTGATAAGTTAATAAACCTAGTGCCTAGAGAACTATTCCTCCTTAAGACCTAGTTGGCCTTAAAATAGATGATGGTATGAGTAAAACATTAATAACTAAAAGTTCCCTTAAAAATTGTTGCCCAACCTAGTGAAATTAAAACCTAGGTCTAAGTAGAACATGTGGATAAAAAAAACAAAACTAAATAAACATGTAACAAGAAGGGGGGTAAGAAATTCAAACTTAATTATTGAAGTAAAAATCATAATGGAGGATTAAATTTCTTAAAAGGGTAAATGGTTGTTCTTATTTACACTTGCTGAATTGATTTTTCGTTAAAAAGGAAAAGGGAGAAACTTAAAAGAAAAGGAAACTTAAAGAAAAAGAGAAACTTAATGAAAAAGGGAAACTTAAAGAAAAAGATGAAGGTCTAACTTAGTAAGGAATATAGCCTTTAGAAATTTCTTATTATGGACTCAAATAGGAATTAAGTAAGGCATAAGTCATTTAAGAATTGTAAGGGAATAATGGGACACCGAGGAGAATTTTTAGGAACGCTTTTAGGTGGGTGAGGGAAATAAGAATAATTAATTAATTAATAAAATTGATTTTCAGGTGCAACTAAGGGATCGGGTGACATGTGTATGGGGGAGGTTTTTTCTAATTAAATAAATAAAAAGGGGAATCTAATGAGGGTTTTGGAAACTAATAACTAAGAAACTCTATAAAAAGGATGGTGGAGGAGGAGTATCGATCACATCCGGCTTGGGTAACGTTATGCTGCTGAAATTTCATCTTAACTGAACTTTCTCTTGTGGGAGTTGGGATACCTAGCTCGGGTAACAAGTGGTAGCTCGACCTTGCGAGGTGATCTGGGTGCTAGCATTCTATGGTATTGTGTGTGTGGCCCCTTTGTAGCTCGGGGGGCTCAAGGGGAAGAAGAGTACCTTTAGTGTTGGTTGTGAGGTATCGGTGAGGCCACATCAGTCAGAAAGTGGGACCTGGATGGAGTGAATGCGCATGGAGGACATCCTCGCCTCATCTTCATCGGTGAAGGTACGCCTATTAAAGTTGTTACTTGTAATAAAATTTAATATGCACTTGTTTATTTTACTGTATTCAGAAGAGAATTTCATTGCCATGAGATTTACTTGCACATGTATCTCCTGCCTACATTTTATTTATTCCTTGTTTGCATTTTTTTTGTTTATTGTTCTGCACAGAGAAGGTCTAGAGGAAGATTGTGTTTTTATATCTTGATTCCTTTATCCTATAAGTTATTATTCTGTAACTGAGCAGTCGTCCAATAGTTGAATCGTCTGTCTTTCACTCCAGTGTTAAATATTTAGATTCAAATGCCTCGCTTTCCTGTGCATGGATAATAAGTGAAGGATAATTACTTTTCCCAACAATTTTCTTATAGTGTACCACGAAAAATTCCTCTTCATTAATCTGCGATTATTGTGTTTTTATCTCCACATTTTTTGGGGGGAATAACCTTTGCATCCTTGTGGTTGTGTAAGATGGCCAAGTTGGGATTCTCCTTTAACCCCTATGATAGTAAGCATTCTCTACATTGAACAAATCACTAACAATTCCTATATTCATTATCTTTTAATTTTTATGAGCTGCATATCCCTTTCTTGAGCACAAACTACCATATTGTTTCTGATAATATTTGAATTATGCCTATTGAGAATGTCGTCCACGAGTCTAAGTTCTAGTTGATTTATTTTTTAGATTAAGTGTAGTCTAGTGTGTTGAGTAATTCTTATTAAAATCTTCTGGATTCATAAGTTCTTATTTATTATTGAACATTTATGAAAATATAGAAACGTAAAAGAAAGACTCCTACTTCTTCTTTGTAAAAATATATATAGATACATTTTATCAAAGGCACGTTTAGAAGTGTATCTTGGTGGGTAGAACTATATCAACGTTGTCTATCTGCAATTGATTAATTATCATTGTGAATTTGATGTTCAGAAGGTTATTTTCATACCTAACTATTGTCTGATGTTTATTGGTTACATTTCTTACCTAACTGTTGGTCAAGAAGACCAGGTAATCTCATAATATGGATTGAATAGTGTAGTGTTTAGATCCACCGATATAAGTCGCATTAGGTGGTGCAGTTGCAACACTAAACCTCCCATAATTTATCTCTGCAATTTTCTTTTTAATAGACAACGAATTACTCGGCGATTCTCTCAACAAAGGTAGCACCCTAGGCGATTACACAACATTTCACACCACGATTTTCCATGTAATTTACCCAGTATTGACACAACAATTTCACCCAAACTTTACACAGCAATTTCACCCAGGTTTTACACCATGATTTACCCCATGCCTCACAACGATTTACACAATACCCACCCATCGATTTTTGGGCTTGACTCTCTGTGTTTTTTTATTGATAAATCTTTGCGTGTTTGATTGATAAATCTCTACTTTTTTTATTGATAAATCTATGCCTGCGTTTTTGATTGATAAATATTTTTGTTTGTGAATGAAAAACCTCTATGTTTAATGATAAATCCTTACGTTTGAATGATAAATCTCTCCCTATGTTTTTGATAAATCTCAACATTGTGAATAATAACCCTCTACGTTGAATGATAAATCCTTGCATTTTGATTGATAAATCTCTTCCTGTGTTTTTGATAAATATATGTGTTTGTGAATGATAACCCTCTGCATTTGAATGATAAATCCCTACGTTTGGGTTGATAAATCTCTACCTACATTTTTTTATAAATCTCTATGTTTGGGAATGATAAACCTTTGCATTTGAATGATAAATCCCTGCATTTTTTATTGATAAATGTATTCTTGCATTTGATTGATAAATCTTTGCATTTTCTTATCATTAATCTCATATTCCCCATGCCCAGTGAATAACATTCTAATTTCTACGATGGCCTATCTAGCTATGATTTTGGGGCACTGTTTCCCAACATTTTCCACTCCTTGATTTAATGATTTACTTTTAGTTACTATTTTTTACATGTAGGTTGGATTCATGATGGTCTCCTCTAATGTAGCAGTCTTATTTATTTATTTAATGTACAAGTCTTATTTATGGTTTAAGTCTATTGTATGATTCTTATTTAATGCATTAATTAAATAGTACCAATGGTCGATTATCAATTCTGTGGTTTATTTAAGGATAAAGGAGATGAAAATGAATGACGACAAGTTTTATTTATAACTATCGATTTAATGTTATTACCATGTTTTATTATTGATTTCGACCATTGACTATGATGGTTTTAGATTTAGTTTATTTAAATGTTTCTCATCATAGACCCCATAGGAGAATGATATGGTGATTAGACAAAGAGGGTCTTCAGTAATAGTTTATATTAAT
>SNQJ01S0031006.1:88500-102703 GCA_010110895.2 Picea sitchensis | reverse complement strand
ATATTGATTATGTTCCCTATAGAAGATTTCTTTGTGATCATATAATTAAGGACCTCCTAAGACCATTCCACATTCATTGAGTGGCACCACATCACATGTTTCCTCATCCACAAACTTCGATGAAATTGCAAACTTTAAAGTGCATTGCTTGGTTATGTGCAATTTATGATTGTTGCTTATCCATTTAAGTGAGTAAGGTTTATGATGCATCTTAGTGTTTAATCCCAATTGTTTAACCTCTTCCTCTGAAATCAAGTTAGATTGAGATCCACTATCTATCAATGTATCGATCTTAGTATGTTTCATCATCACCCTGATGTGAAACAACTTGCATCTAGAATCATATCCATCACCAATTTTGCCTATCAAACCAATTGCTGTGATTTTAGTCTCATCACCTGAATCATATCCCAAGTATGTTGTTCGTTTTGCTGCTGCAACTATTTGCCTCCATTTCCTTTCTTTGAACCACTTTGATCTCTTCTTTGGATGCAATTGCCAACAATGGTCATCATCATGCCCTTCTTTCTTGCAATGCTTGCAAGAGGGCTTCTCTTCCCTTCTTGTCATTGAATTTGATTTCTTTCCATTCCCCTTTCTTTTGTCCTCTTTCCTCGAAGACAATTCCCCTGATACACCAACTCATGTCTTCCCTACCTCAATGTATGTTGCTTGAACAGAAACCTCATCAAGGTTAGTATGTCCAAACATAAATACAGTGTTACGAATATGTGCAGGTAAACCTCCTATATACTTCATAAGAGTTTCTTGGGTATGGAATGGAATGTTTAACATTAATGCCATATTACGAAACTCATCTATGTATTCTTGCATCGTTTGTCCCTTTCTTAGTTTAATACCTTGCCATTCAATTAAAGCTTTCTCTTTATAACCGAAAGGATAAAATTTCTTTCTAAGTGCAAAAACAAAATCTTTCCATGATGGAAATACATTACCCACTTGTTGCATGCCATTTTTCAACTTACTTTGCCACCAGATGAGTGATGTGCCTACAAGACGAAGCGATGCCAACTTTATTTGAGTTGCCTCATCCTTGATTTGTTGCACACTGCAATAAACTTCCATCTGCCTGACCCAGTTATCAAGCCTCTCTCCATTGACTTCACCGTCATACATGGGTAATTCAAATTTCACATCAAGCTTAAGTAAAGGCATATCATGTTCATGTTTATGGGAATGTTTTCTTGCGATGGATTTGGAACTTGTACTTGAAGAAGAAGAACTTGATGCAGAAGAAGGAGGTGAAGGAGGAGGTTTAGGAGGATCCTCTCCTTATTCACTTTTGTCTTGTGCAAAATATTCCCCTTGGAAAGGCCTCTTCTGTTCCAAGTAATCCTCATATAATACCTTTACCATCTCAGACATGGTGAATAAAGTTGTTTGCAACTCAATATCGTTTTGAGACATGCCTTATTCGGATGCTATCTCCTCACTTTGATAAGTCCTCTTTCTTGATCCAATATCTGGATACCCTTCCACAAGATTTACTTCACCACGATTCAACTTTTCCCTGGTAAGCATGCAAACTTAAGAACCAACTGTCAACCTGCTCTGATACCACTTGATCCGAAAATGATCTTGTAAAGACTATGGTTAAGTTTTAAGCATGAGTTCATTAACCAAATAGGAATTGATGAAAGAAGAAGAAATTAATGAGATATCATCACAGCCATAATAAGAAATGCATATCAGAATATAAGCACAAAGATCAGCAAACCATAACAGCAAAGTTGTTAACGGAGTTCGACAAGATTGCCTACGTCTCCGGACCTTTGTCTTAGAGGGTGAGGGTTTCTTATTTCTCTTCAATGCTTAAAAAGTACATCAGAAAAGTGTCAAATGGATCACAAACTCATCTGGTTGTTTTATTCTCGACCTAAAGAATCCAACACAATTGATGGCACTGAAAACGGATGAGTGTACCTCCTGAAATTGGCACACAAAGTTCCCCTCCTCAATGGCTTCCCTGCATAAAAATGGCTTTGGCTGTCAAATTATGCAGCATTTCTCCTATTCTGAACCTCTCTAATGCTGCTAAGAACCCTTGGTTTATATATATTTGAAGTGGGCATCAACCTCCCAACTTCCTCCTAAGATCTAGCCTCAAATCGGGCTCCAGATCTCCCAATCATGGGCAAAATCCATTAAAAACACCTGAAAAATATTTATTATAAGGTAAAAACCCAAAAAGTGCAAATATAGGGAACAACCCCTTTTCTTTGGGTTCCTGGTCGCATGTGCTCTGCCATGTGGCCGAGGGCTTGGATGGTGCGTTGGTCGTTATCTCTGGTTTGTGCTAGGCCATGCTCACATGGCCATGTTTCATGGTGCTAAGGCTCCACGCTCCAAAACCATTGTTAGCTCCTGAGTCTGTAGCCCTTGGTCGGTCGGGGCTAGCCCCCGCCGACCAGGGCCTATCCCCTAACACGCCACATGTCCACTTTAAATGTTAAATGTGTCATTTGGTTAACAAGACCCGCCATTCGACCATCTGGTTAGCCTGTGGAGTTAGTCTGTAGTGCCCACGAAGGTCGGGGGTTTGAATCCCCCGGAAGCCATAACAAATATTTGAACTAGACAACATTGGAAAAATTTGGGGTGGCACGTGGTGCCCTCTGATTAGGCCACGTGTCACCCTATGATTGGACCGTACCACACAATCACCAGCACAGTTAGCATACAATCAGCATGCCACATCATCATCGTACAACCCAGTCAGCTGCCACCTCAACTTTCGTACACTCCAATCACCTGCCACGTCACATCCATACTACACAGTTTTCGTCCATACTGCCATCTGTCAGCCTGCTATTGGGCCATGTTATGTACGGACTATCACGTGTCATTCGTATAGTGCCACGTGTCAAATTCGTGCAGGTGCCAACTCAGGCCGAAAATGCCAAATTTGAGTGACACGTGTCACCTTCTGGTGATGCCACATCAGCATGATGACATCATGTTGATGTCACCTGCCGTACTGTTGACGTCAGTAGTATGACCTATTGACTTTGACTAGTTGACTTTTTTCCCTGTTTGGGAAATCGATCAGAACGCGATATCTTTCACATACAACGTCCATTTGTGAAAAAAATTATATGGTCGGAATCAGCGCGACGAGACAGACGCGGACAGATGCAATGGTGTTGGTTTTGTTTGATTCTGATAACTTTGATTTTTAGGCCTTCATGGATCCATTTTGGATCAATGTGTCAGGGAAACAACATGCTTGGATAAATTGGTTGCATCTGGGGGAGCACGGTTACAATACCACTCATCACATGTCCATTGGGATGAGCCCATTCTGGGCATTGTATGGCTATGATGCCCCATCCCTTGTGGATTTTGTGTTTGGGGAGAACAGAGCTCCTAAGGCCAAGGATTGGTTGCAGGAAAGCCAGGACATCTTGAGAATCATGAAGGAGAATTTGCAAGCTGTTAAGAATTAACAGAATATGTATGCAGATAGACACAGGGTGGAACACAACTTTGAGGTTGGGGACCTAGTCTTTCTCAGGTTACAGCCTTACAGGTAGTCATCATTGAAGAAGAGTGGTGCATAGAAGTTGAAGCCTTGATTTTATGGACCCTATAGAGTGATCAGGAGAGTTGGGGAGGTAGCATACAAGTTGGAGCTACTAGAGGGTAGCAGGATCCACCGTACCTTCCATGTATCCTGCCTCAAGAAGGCATTGGGATAGCAGGTCACCGATTCAATAGATCTTCCTTCACTAAATGAGGAAGGGCAATTGGTTCTGGCTCCCGAGAGGATTGATGACATCAAGGAATGGAGGATGAGGAGCATAGTCATTTGAGAATACTTGGTCGTATGGAGAGGATTTCCCACATAAGATGTTACTTGGAAAGGAGAGTAGATATTACAACAACCTCATCTAGAGTTGCTTGAGGATAAGCAATCTTGGGAAGGGAGGACTATAATGTCCCCTCCTAATTGATCATGACGGAGGATGACTCAATAGCCTATATGACTCCCATAGGCTATAGTCAACAAGGGAAAAGGGAGTCAATTAGGAGGTTTATTTGGTGTCACTAGGTTAAAGGAATGACAAATCCTAAAAGTGACATTAAATAAAATAGATAATTATATTTAAATGAAATTGGAGGGAAGATAAAGTGAGGGTTTGATTTGGTCAAAAAAAAGGGGAAGGTCTAGAAGGCTCGGAGGAAGGATAAATAGAGGGGTAGCCCTTCTCTTTGGCTTTATGATTTGATCTCTCATTTTGGAGTGCTCTTGGAGCCATTGTTTCGATAGGGTTTAGCAAAACCCTTCCACTACTGCAATATAGTTTTGGTGATGAAATAACCACCCTAGTTGGACAAGAGGGGAGTCCGTATAGGACTACCATTGGAGATTCACTTGGGATTTGGTTTTCAATTGGAGATATATCAGCTTGTGCAAAAGGATGGTGAATATTTCAGAGGAGGCCATACTTAGACTTGGCAGGTACGACTAGGGTTTCTGAGTAAATCGTGGTACAAGACAACCCCACGTGTTGTGAAGCTTCGTCCCGCGAGGCCCCGTTAGATGACTGGTTGTGTCCCATGAGGACCTCTGCGATTGGGGGTTTGCAGTGACCGATTGGATCTGGACATTGAGGGTTACAAGAGGGTTGCTAGTAGATCATATATTACTGGAGCAAAGCATCGTATGAAGCATCATAGATTGGCATCATTCCATGTTTCCTTGTATTGTTTTTGTTAGTAGATTGTGCAACTACCTTGCAACCATTAGACTTGTGTGTTTGGGAGTATTTTGTCATTGTTATTACAGCCATTAGATATCATTATATTATTGTTTCCATCCATAATAAGGTGTCATGGTTATCTGCTCTATTTTCTATGTAGTGGATGCATGCAATGTGTTTTTCAATATTCTTGTATGAGCAAATTGTTTGTAAGGGGTTAACATCGGCATTAATACCAAGTGTTTGACATATTTACACAAGGAGAATTAACATTTTTTGGACAAAAAACATATTAAACCCATATAACCTAGTTGGGGACATTACACATTTAGTGCAACATATTATTCCATATACGCCACAACAAAATGGTGTTGTTGAGAGAAATAATTTCATATTAAAGGACATGACAAATTGTATGATCGAATCTAAGGTATTAAATATTCATTTTTTGGTGGAAGCCATTAAATATGTCATTTACATAGTCAATTGCACTCACGTCACTATATATCAAAGAAGCATGGATATATACAAAAACTACTTAAAATAGTGGATGGTGTCATTGCAAGAGTGTACAAAACGAATGAATTGAATTTACATAGAATATTAAATAAAATGTATTCATTTGATGTGATGATCTTTCATCATCTCTGTATCTTTAAAAATGTAACAAAATAAATTAATTATATCCAATCATATTAACTAATAATATTTGAGATAATTTATGAGGAGGCAGGTGTGGGAGGGGTAATCTATAGCCCTATGGGGACAATAGTCCATACTTATGAATGGAGCCTTGGAATCATGTCCAAGAATAAGGTGAAAACATACACTCTTTTACAAGGACTCAAATTGGCCACCTTTTTGCATATTACAAAGCTAACAGTGTAGGAGATTCTAGTCTAATCATAAAGTGTATGTATTCAAACACCACTCCCTCGGATATACACCTTGCCTCCATTCTAGCAAAGGTACGACATAGTTGTAACAATTTTGAATCAGTGGAATGGTTCCACATCCTCTAAGAGCACAATGCAATGGCTTATTTAAAATTCAATTTGGCTACCAAGGAAAAGGGGGAGCATTATATATAAAAAACAAAAGGTATGATGAACCTATACCATGGTCCACATCAAACACCTGAAACTGAATCATAATGGAAAATGGTGTGAGGCATGGCTTATGACACCCACATAGCAAGGACATGGCAGATAAGACCAACCCACCCCCGTAGCATACTTCATTTATCTCCCCCTCCTTCTAATGAATGCCATGCTCTTGTTAGCAGGTGTCACAATGGGATATTGGCTCATTTTCTCCCAACTGATGGCTTCACCACCTTCTAGTTTTTCTTGGGAGCTCTAGAGCATGATTTAGAAGATTTTTAGTGCCTTGGCTCGGGACCTCCCACTTCGTCACCACCAGTCGCAGCTCTTTCAACAAGGTTTGGAATTAATTTCATACAGTGGCAGTTTTCTTACCAATTCATCTTTCCTTCATAGAAATTTCAGTTCTAGAATATGTTGTGGAGTATTGTCTGGGAGACGTTTTTTGTGGGTAAACACCTGGCACGGGATATTTAGAATGGCACCCTTGGTCTATAATTTTTGGCTCAGGGAAGATGTACTTCCACGAGCTTCATGAAACCTGCTTCTCTCTTAAGCGACATGAAAATTCTCTCAATGAATTAATCTCTTATTTTCGGTCTCATCTTGATACGTCGCACAAACAGGAACACAACTTCAGTCTCGAGGTTGAAATAATAATGGGAATGTTGTTGTAGCAAAAGAAACAGTTGGATGCATTGGAATCTGTGGTTCAAGGGTTAAGTCAGCAGCGAGGTACAATGACAACATGAAGAATTGCCTTCAGTCTCCTCCTCGACAACCCCACATTGGACCCAACTACAATTGGCCCTCGCTTCTCAGATTGGAATGCAATAGAGGAATCCACACCGACCAATTAATCCCAAGGAAAACAATAACGGAGACAACACAACAATGGAAGCAATTCTGCATCTCTGAACTTATAGCAGATATGTTATGCATATCTTACTTCCTGAACTTTACACTAATTGTTCTAATTGTTCTTATGCTCCCTATTTTAGCACCCTATCCTTTTAGATTCTATATTTAGTTGTATATGGTCTTGTAACATGTTTATTTAGGGAAACTTAATAAGTTCAATGAATAGCACCATCATGGCAAGCTGCTTTTTTTTATCTTTGTTGTAAACCTTGGCTTCATCCTTTTTAATCAATGTGTTAAAAAAAATATTTAAAATAATATATAATTAAAACTAATTTTTAAATATTTCTAAAATTGAAATTATAAATTGATTTGAAATCATTTTTTAGTGGAAAATAAATTGATTTGAAATCATTTTTTAGTGGAAAGTTAATAAAGTTCATTTCTAACCGGATATTGTATTCTTAAAATGTAATTTATTTAAAAATGAAATTGTGCCAAAAGACAAATCACTATGAACAATCAAAATCTCATAAGTTCTTAATATGTTTTATTATTTTAGTTTAATATGGTTATTGACATGTTCGTATTTTTTTAATGAGATAACAAACTTAAATACACACTTTGTATGGTATAAAGTGAACTGGCAACGTTTCATTAAGGAGGGTTAACCTTCACATGCGGTTTTTGCATTGATATTAGTAAGTAAAGTGAAGCTTATAATAATGTTTTGTACAGGGGATGACAAGTTTATTTATAAATTTAAAATAATCATGAGTCATATTGTGTTTATTTAACAAATCGAAAAAGATATAAATATTGGGGTGAAATTGTGTTTATTTAATCAATTTAAAAAGATTCTTCAAATTATGCTTATTTTTTTAGTTTGTTGCTTATATATTTCCAAAATATTTCACACAATTTGAACTTCATTTTTCATTTTTCCTTTCCTCGTAAAAAAGTGTAATTTTATTTTGAAGATGCATGACCTCATGCATTTGTTGGGTTTAATCAAAGAGACCGTTGGTTTCAAAAAGTAAGTTCCAAAAGGTAGTTTCTAGGCTACATATTGTTGTCTTGCATACAAAGCTATCCCGCAAAACATTGTTGCTTACAATGTTTTATATAATAAAAAAAAGATACAATAAATATGATTGTCGTTGATATTGTAGCAGAATAAGTTTCAGAAAGTATCCATCAATAAGTGCTTGTGAGAAATAAACAAAACTAGTCACATAGGTGAATTGTTGTTCAGAGAAAATTGGTGAGACTATTGTTGTTGATGTTCTTCTATAAATGGCAGGTGATAGTACTCATATGTAATGCTACTGTTATCTTCTACTAACAACCACTTACCATGCTCCAACTATAACCATGCTTTAGACAACTGGTCTGCTACCATATTCCTCTCCCTGAAAACATGATGAATATCAAAAATATCAAAAGAAGCCACAAGTCTTTGAACTTCTTCAAGAATGGGAAACAAGAGAATGTTATGACATTGTTGTAATTTTCGGACCCATTTAACAACAATTTCAGAATCGCCAAAAATCTGAATGGAATTTACATTTTTTTCTTAGGAAAAAAGGAGAAGTAATTTTAGAGACATAGGTTCTGCAAACTTGTTTGTTCCAGGGCCCAACCCCATCCTGATTTTGAAACTCACAAGATCACACATATGCAATACAACCCCACCACCACAATTTTGGTTTCTATTTTGCGATGCACCATCAAAGAAAGCCCACGACCTTTGATGATCTAGTCTTTCTTCTTGAATTTCCCTACTAGTCTCCTTTCTTTTTTCTTCAGGAAAATGAGCAAGTATGCTAATACATTGAGCAAAAATGACCTCAGAAGGGATATCTTTACTTCGAAAATTTGTGGAATTTCAGGCTAACCATGTACCCCAACAAACAAGGAGTGGGAATGTCTGATATTATTGTTTGTAGTGGTTGAGGTCAAAACTTCCAGGCTTATTCCACCGGTTTCCCTTGCCATGAGATGACTTGTCCCATCATCCTAGAGATCTCTTTCCAAACAGCCTTAATGAAAGGACAGAGCAAAAAAAGGTGCACCTAAGATTCCTCTTCTACTTTACAAAGAGAGCACCAACCTGGACCTGCAATTTGTCTTTTTTTCATAACCTCCCATGTAGGTACTTTTTTAACCAACAAACACCACATAAAGATTTTTTATTTGAGTGGACAGCTTAACTTCCACAGCCCTTTCCACCACCATTCTATCTCCCTGACGTGAAGATCTATATTGAGTTGTATATAACCCATTTTTGGAGTATAAACTTCGAAAGGGTCTAAGGCCCACACCAACTCATACTCCTTGTCCATAAGAGGAATATGAGCTAGTTTCAAGGCCCTGGAGTAGTTTTCCCATGTAATTTCATAACCTTCCTTCAGACCCAACTGCATATGAGTCTTCCATTCCTGTGACCAAATAGTGGTTCAGGTAGAATCCCCAATCTGATTTAGGTAGAACAACCCCTTCTCTTGGAGACACGGAATCGGGTTTTCTGAAAGAATATGTGCATGCCCATTGCCCGGTCAAGGATCGCTACCTAAACGAACTTTGTTGCCTTTACTAATCTGTTGCACTAGACCATCCTCTATTACATCAAAGGAGGACATCAATGTTTTCCATATAATTGAAGCCATGAGGTGCTTCTTGGAAAGGATCCTTATCCATTCCTAAAGTGAGGAAGGCAGGATGTATTTGTGTGTCACCACTTGGTTCCATAAATTATCTATGGATATTAGCCTCCAAACAGACATTGTAGCCAGGGCCTTTGCAAATATAAATATATTCTCTAAGCCCCACCTTCCTAAAGATTTTGGAATAGCCAGGGTGGTCCATTTCACCCAAGGAAGGACTACTTTTTCTTGTGTCCTTGCCCACAAAAATTTTGAATACAGCTTCCTGATATTTCCTAGGACCCCTTTTGGAATCAATGTTAAGGAAATCCAGTAAACCAGTATAGCCTCCAACACATATTTGACCAATACCAACCTCCCTACTCATGAAATCCATTTGTAGCTCCAATTGTTTAATCTCTTCTCCAGTTTTGCTAGCATCCACATCCAATATATCTTCTTATAATTGTTGGGATTTAGATGAAAACCCAAATACTTCATCCCATCATAAAAGTCCCTTACCTCGAAGGGGAAAAGAGTCTTATAGGTTTCAATCTCATCCTCCTCCAAATTTTGAACTGACATCGTGGATTTCCCTCCATTGATCATCATCCCAGTAGCACGCCCGAAGAGTTCCAAAATGTCATGCATCTTTTATGCATCCCCTCGTAGACCATTACAAAATAACATTACATCATCTACAAACAGGAGGTGGTTGATTCGAATATTTGGAGTTATGGAGAATCCACATAATTTTCTGTTTATTTTTGTTGTTTCCAAATCCCTATTAAGACCTTTCGCCACTAGGAGGAAGAGTAGAGACAATAGTGGACACCCCCGACAGAGACCTCTTTCAGCCCTGGAGAAGGGGAATGCAGACCCATTAATTAGTATGGCAAAGGAAGCAGTTGAAATACAACACATCATCCATCTGATGAAATCAACTTCAAAGCCTAGATCGATTAAGAGGAGCATGATATAGAGCCAATTAACTATGTCAAAGGTTTCGAATGGATCAATTTTAAGTACTGCCCCTTTTATTTTCTTAGTTTTCATGGAATGTATTCCCTCATGTGCCACTCCAATGGATTCATGGATTTGACGCCCTTCCAAAAATCTAAATTTCTCTTTGGAAATCTATGCAGAAAGAACCCCTTTTATTCTTCTAGCAATCACCTTTGCCACAATCTTATAGATACAATTACAGAGGAAAATGGGCCTGAATTCATCCATGCATTGTGGTGTGTCGGTCTTTGGGATTACATCTATGAAGGTTGAATTCAATGGAGCATGCATATGACCCTCACTGCAGGATTCTTCCACCATAGCAAGTAAATCCTTCCAATTAAATCATGGAATCCTAGGTAAAATTCAATGGTCCATCCAATCAACTCTCGGCTTTTGTTTTTCTAAAAGATATGGAGCACCTCTTTGATTTCATCCTCTATTACCTCCTCCATAAGTTCTTTGTTAAATTCCTCATTTACAAACCATGGGAAAGGAAGATCAAGGCAAATTATCTATGTTATGTTTGTCCCATTATTTGCTTTGAACAAGTTCTAGAAGTGACTCTTCCCCAACTAAGACAAATCCTTGAAGTAACTCACCTATATTCCCAAAGAGTCTTTGAGGCTCCATATTGTATTCCTAATCTTTCTTCCATTAGCAAAATCATGAAAAAACTTTGTATTTTCATCCCCACTTTTCATCCAAAATGCTCTTCTTTCTTATCTCTGTAACTCCTCCCACTCCTCTAACAATTGCCTTTTTTTTCTTTTCTAAAGACACCAGGACCTCTTTCGAATTTGGAGTCTTGTAACCTTCTCCTTCTTAATCATAAATGGCATGCAAGGCTTACTCTACCCCCTTAAGGGATCTGTCATCCCTATCCCTTTTTTCATTTTCCCATCAAACCACTTCCTTATTTACCTGCTTAAGATTTGCAACAAAATGGAACCCAACAGCTTCACCCCCGACAGAATTAAAAGGTTCCCAACACTCTTTGACCAAGGTTTGAAAGCTCTCCTCCTTTTCCCACATTGGGTTGAATTTGAAAGGACTCGGGGGTTTTATCAAACTACGAGCAATGTAAAAAAAATTATGAGAGTGATCTGATTCGCCTCCACTACCTATCCACTGCCTAAAATGCAAGGGATGATTCCAAATTTTATCAGAGATCAAGAACCGGTCTAATCTCTTAGAAATATGATCCCCCTATGTCCTTTTATTTCCCCTGGAGGGGCTTAATTTTAATGGGGAAAGATCCAAGTGGCCTACCTCTGAGAGGAAATGACAGAAAAAAGTCCATGAGAGGATCAACGTAGGCCCTCGGGACCCAGACCTTTGATGTCCCTAATGAGAAATTTAAATCTCCCCCAATAATCAAATTATCCCTTAAAAGGTAATATTTTTGAGTCAGTGCTTCCCAATAAGGAAACCTATCCTAATAAGGCACGTAAATGTTTAAGATTGTGAATATCGTTCCCATGTCTGCATAAAAAACCTCCACCCCAGGACCCGACTCAAACCCCCAAGAGTTAAGCATCTTTACTTTACTTTTGCTCCAACCTATTGCTAATCCTCCCGACCTCCCTCTTGAATCCAGACCTATGAACTCCCATTGGGGGGGAAGGGATTCCAGTAAGGTATCCATAACCCCACTTTCCCCCATAGTTTCTTGCATCATCAGGATATATAGTTGATCGGAAGCCACCAACCTTTTTAAGGCATATTTTTTTTACGGGCTTGCCACACCCCTGCAGTTTAGAGAAATAATTTTCATGGGAGAACTCCCTCCTGAGGCCTCACCACTCTAAGTGCCCCAAAAATTTAGAGTTGTTTTCCTACCACCACATCTGTCAAAGCTTTGTTCTGAGCCTTTGATAGAAAGGATTTTTGTCCTCTTCCCTTTAATGTTGACACAACCCCGAGAGTTTTCCCCAAACCAGGTTTTTCCATCCCCATAGACCCTGTCACCATTATGTTTCTTAGGTTGTAGACTATGGCTTCCCCTTCTAAATCCAAGGATGACTCTGATTCTACAGGTAGCGTAATTGGAGAGATGGTCACTGGATCAGTCACATGTGGGGGGAAAGTGGAAGGGGAATTCAAGTCATCATGAGTCGAGGGGATTATGTAGTTAGGAGGGAGGGAAATAGATTGAATCGACCCTAACCAGACCTTACCTAATACTGAAATAGAATTTATCAATATATTAATAGAATGAGAAGGGAAAATGTAATATACCAGATATAAAAATAACAGTAATATAACCGGCATAATCTCCACAATAACACATAAATGATATAAGAACAACAACAGAAAGAGCACTGTGATTCAGAAAGAAATGTTCACAGGCCTCTTCGAGGGGGCAACCTCCAGTCGAGTAGCGCTCTGTTACAATAATCTCCAAGCTAGGGTTTTCATACCCTCGACCCTTATTTATTCTAACTATGTATATCAAGAGAAGCATCTAGAGGAAGATCCTTCTAGAAGCGGAAGCTTCTATTAGGTCTTCTTACATCCGCCTTATTCTATTTTATTGAAAGGCCTTATTAATATTTACCTTTATTACATATGAATATATTGCTCTACCTATGTGCGGGTTAGGACCCTAACATGTCCGCCCCCTTAAAAACAGCATTGTCATCAAGGCTTGAGGTGTGGAAACTGCTGCAGAATGGTAACTGGTTCCCAAGTGGCATCTGCTGGAGTTGTATCTTTCCACTGGACTAGCACTTTCTTGATGGTTCTATGATGCAGGCGACACTCACGCTGGTCCAAAACTGCTTCTAGTTGTAGCCAAATGGATCCTTCTTCAGCTAACTCGGGAAGGTTGGTTTGAATTTGGCACCTAGTTCCAATCACCTTCTTTAAGCATGAAACATGAAAAACAGGATGTAGCTTCAAATGACTGGGTAGAGCTAACTGATAGGTGACTTGTCCCACACGCTTGAGAACTGTATAAGGACCATAAAATTTGGGCACTAGCTTCTGACAATGCTCAGCCTTGAGGGAAGTTTGCTTGTATGGTTGCAGTCACAGAAACACCTGATCCCCTTCTGCAAATTGATGTTCAGAGCGACTTTGATCTACTTGTTGCTTCATGTGATTCTGTGCCATGGCCAAGTTCTCTTTGAGGGTATGAAGAATATCCTCTCGAACTGTAAGTGTTTGGTCAACCGCCTGGACCTTCGAGGTACCCAGTAAGTATGAGAAAACTGAAGGTGGCTTCTGTCCATATACCACTTCAAAATGAGTCATGCGTGTAGTTGTATGGTAGGAAGTGTTGTACCACCATTTAGCTAGGGGTAACCATTGAGCCCACTAATTTTTCTTTTCATAGGCAAAACACCTCAGATATGTTTCCAAACATTTGTTGACAACTTTCGTTTGACCATCAGTCTAGGGATGATAAGTTGTGCTGAGATGCAATTGGGTGCCCTGTAGCTTGAACAATTCTTGCCAAAAATTGCTTGTGAAAGTTGGGTCACGATCAAAAACAATGGAGTGTGGCATGCCATGACACTTGAAGACCTGGTCCATGAAAATTTGAGCCACCGTGGGTGCGGTAAATGGGTGTTGAAGAGCGCAGAAATGAACATACTTGGAAAGGCGATCCATAACCACCATTATGACCGATTTATTTCCCGATTTGGGTAGGCTGGTAATAAAGTCCATAGACATATCCTTCCAAATAGCAGGTGGAATTGGAAGCAGTTGTAGTGTGCCCGGAGATTTGATTGTTTTTCCCTTGTTGCATTGACACACATCATATTCAGTGACAAAATTACGGATGTCCTGTTTCATACCATCCCAGAAAAAAGAACGTTTGACCATGTCATAGGTTTTGGTGAACCCGGAGTGCCCC
>SNQJ01S0031006.1:76098-88490 GCA_010110895.2 Picea sitchensis | reverse complement strand
GACTTTCAGTGGCCGAAGAAGTCATAGGGGTGAATTAATCACTTTTTGGAGTAAAAAGGTACATTAAACTAATAAAGTGATTTTATGAGAAAATATTGAAGATGAATTAAAAGTCACTTGAAGGGAAAAGGAGAAAAGGGGTATAAAAGAGAGATAGGGGCTCATATTCTCTCATTATGTTGATTGATTTTTTATGTGTAGCATTTTGGCTAGAAATCTCAAGATACTTGAGGGTTTTGACTAAATAAACCCTAGAGATCAGCACGGTGGTGAAATATTCCACCTTTCCTGATCCAATATTGCCCAAGGTGGTGAAATATTCCACCCTCACCATTATATTTAGTTCAGATCCATTTTAGTCATTCATTTGTGAAGTAGGGTGAATTGTGAAAAGGGTTTTCCTCATGAGGGGTGCACCAAAGATCTTGGAGAAGTTCAATTTAGCATCCATAAGAGACATATTCTTCACTTGCATGAATTTTCCACCCCTTGATCTGTTAGATCTTGGAGATTTTGGAGAGGATCTTTGAGGAGATTCATTATTTTGTACCCAGGGCGAAATATTGTTGCGAGGGGCACATTTGGTAGTCGAAATCTTCATATTTTGCGGTTGCATTAGTTTCTACTTGTTGGGATCGAGTTCTATACATATTGACCGAATTATTTATGAGGAGATTGGCCATTTAATTGGTGGATTGAGCCTCATCTTCAGCCAGGGCGAATTCAAAACAAGCAAGGCACATATCTTGTCATTGAGGCCACCCTTTGCTAAAGAAATTACATATTTTTGGAGCAGTTGTTAGAGGGTTTCTATTGGGAGATTCTTTGCCTTTCTTTGGCTGCATTTTGTATGAATTTTCTAGCCATATATCAGTTTTAGCAAATATATTTCAGATCTGGAAATTAGTTTCAAAGGACAACCATTTATAATAAATAAACAAGCAAGGATTGAGTGGAGGTATTTATGCTTTTGTTGTGTATTACTTGTCATTTACTCTTATATTTATTCTAGTCCACGTTCCACTTAAATTCATGTATTTTCATACAGTTTAAACTCAAAAAAATGGATGGAAATGCAAGCTACAACCAAGTTATGCAAGTTGTTTGACATAATGCCTCAATGAGAAAAGCGGTCATATACATAACAACAAGAAAATAATCATAACAATAGACACTTCAGGGTTCTAAGGAGGTTGGAACTCATCCCATTGACCCTCGAAACACATCAGTAATCCACCTTGAGAGTGGGACAACAAGAGAGTTGATTTTCCCAAAGTGTTTGACGAAATTCCTCAACCACATAGATCTGATTTTTACATTAGATTTGGTTGGGGATATTATAGTGGTATCAGAGCTTAGATTTCTTCCAGCCTGTGATTTTGTGGTATATTGATGGAACATGAATTTGAGGCCATGGAAATAGAGTAGAACTCTCTGAGTGCAGGATTCAAGAGACTGGTCACCTTGGGTGAGTATTCCAACATCAAATACAAGGGAAGACCAAAAGAATATTATAGAGGTTTGATCACAGATAGGAGGATGTATGGACAAGCCTTACCCAATGGAAGGGTTATACCTAAGTTTTTAGATAAGCAACGAAGTGAAGAGAAAATAAGGAGATTAGAGCCTCACAGATCAGCAGGAAAGAAGGGCAAGGAACTTTTCTACCATTGCAAGGAGCCTTGGGAGCCAGATCACAGATGCAGGGGCAAGGGGAAAGTGCATTACATCGAGGTGAAATATGACAGTGATGATGAATAGGATAGATGTGATGAGGATGATAGATTGGAAGTAGGGGATGCCTACTCAATATAGATATCTTATGAGTTTAGCACACATGAGGGACGGGTTGATGAGCTTGATTTGGAGAGGACAACACTTCAATTTGACCATTTGGTTGGGCACAAGGAGTATGTGCATGAGAAGGAGGCCTTAGATGCTTCATTAGAGCAGTCCCATGAGGCCAGTGACATCCATGCATTTGATGGACAAAGTGATGACAAGGATGCTTGTGAGGGCTTAGATGTGTTAGCACCTAGGCATGATGAGATTCGGATGTTGGATGACCTACCTTTGGGTGTTGACATGACTTCTAGGAATTCATGCATGGGGGATGATGAGCCTCCTATGAAGTTGAGTGTGACACATTCCTCATCTTCTTAGTCACTTATTCTAGCCACGACACATGAGGATATCAGTGGAATTTAGGATGTGGTAGAGGAGCCTTGTGTAGTGATTGAACACATGGGACATTTAGATCTGTAGGCCTAGGAGGAGAGGCATGACTTGGAGATAGATGACTATACACATACCTTCCACTATGGGGAGAGTGAGTCACCTCTTTTGGAGATTAAATTGATAGATCAAGTTGTGGAGACTGACATATCGATGGGACACTTAATTCAAGGGCTGACCTATAGTGACGGGGATGCATTCATTGTTTGTCAGGATGGCCATATCACAAATATGGACACATCAGTATGTGATCCGGGTGTAGATGACATTAGTAGAGTGAGTGCACAGGTGGATACAACTATACATACATGATACATGGTGGTTTAGATTGAGGCAATAGTATATGATGATGTACAGTGGCATAAAGGGGGATTCAGTAGCACAACATATAGTGAGCAGTGTGGTGCCTTAGCTCTTGAGGATTGTGTTGATGAGGATTCCAATGTTGAAATTAGCAGTGAGAGTCATGAGGTATAATTTCAACAGGGCAGTGTTCAGGAGTCACGACATTTGGTAGGATAGTTGAGGGTCATAGAGAACATGATCATGGCATCCATTAGACACATTGATGATACACACGCATTGGTGGAAAAATATTGTTGGAGGGCCACGATGGCACATGATAGTCTGGATGGATATTTTTCCATCGAGGACTTTCAGACACTTGGGGAGAGAGTGACTGTGATTAGGAACGACTACCAGTGACTACTTATGGATACAGATTAGCTTATGGAGGTTGGCGAGATGTATTATGGGGTGTTGAAGAAGAAGGAGACTGAGATAGACCGACTCACTCATGATTTGGTAAGAATACATGGATTCTTAAAAGGCACACAAACATACCTTCAAGAATCAGAGTCCAGATTAGAGGAGCTCCTTGAGGAGGCTAGTCAGGGATCCATTACATCTATCTTAGTAGAGAGTTAGATATATACTTCAGCTACATCACTAGAGGATGTTGGTGGTTTGATAGAGGAGCGCCAGTTTATGGAGGAGAATGAGGGGTACCTTAAATCATTGATGATTATGGAGAGATGTGACCTAGAGATGCTTGAGGATGTTCATGTGTCACAGGGATCAACATTCATGGGGAGCCATAAGACAGTTGGGAAAACACATACACATGGGGATTCCATAGCTAGGGGAAATTATGAGGACATCCATGTAGATTTTGACCCAACAGTACACCCAGGATACATGATGATGCAGGAGGATATATGAGCTTTCATGGGTATACATGGGCATACAGTGATGAGAGATATTCCACAGAGGCATGAAAAGGTGTACATTAGGATCCATAGGGATGCATTGGAGTGCAGGGAGGAGACATACTTGGTGGAGAATGGAGATTTTTGTGGACATAGGTCCTCTCCTTTACATTAGTACATGGACCCTAGATATCACATTCTCAGTAGCAACAATCATATGAGTGATGGTAGAGGGAGTGTGATTGACCATCAGTGTGTGGAATCACCTACCGTTGTACACGATGGCATGAGATTAGTGTGGAGTCTAGGCGACTATTCACCATGGATGTCGATGGATGGGTTTTTGTTCAAGACTTTGGGATTGACCAATGCATATGACACTTCCCAGTCCTATGTACAGTTGTAGGTATTTCTATTAGCATTCCCTGATACTTTCATTGTATACATCAACATAGGGGAAGATAGGAAGTTGCATGTGACGTGGAGAGTTATTAGGTAGAGACCTTATGACAGAGGATACTTCAATACATGCAGTAGGATAGGGGAGGTTCACCCAAGACAGTCACATGAGGCCTTGGGCATGATGGAGAGTATCTTTAGTCATGGGAAAAAGGATACTTCAGAGGTTGATATAGGTTCAGAGTCTCATTGGGATGAAGACGGGGAGGATAGTAGGATGGATGCTTCAAATGAGGACTATGAGGTGAGTTGGTAGGATGTATGGTTGCAGCAAGTAGTGATAGAGATCTTGAGGACCATACATCTTGTACCTATGGTAGGATAGCTTGGACATTTTAGGACTCGTTGGCATATCAAAGAGAGATTCTCCAGGGAGGATCTCCATGATGATGTCATGAGGCATATGGGGGAATGCTTGGTATTTCAACTTCACGAGTCAGGGCATGATTCCTTAGCCACCCTCGTTTAAGGGAAGAGTTGGGAGAGTATGCTAGAATTTATCGACCCTGGTGTAATAGAGCTATATAGTAAGGCTGACATCATAGGGATATTGTCGGAGTATGGGACATCGCAGGCAATAGTGTGGGTTGACAAGGAGGTCAAGTTTAGTGATCATGGACATGACAACATGGCTATTGGTACACTTCGGCTGGAGGTTTACAATTCAGAAGGCACTGAAATATGTGGTATGGCATAATCAGAGTTATTTAATGCAGGGTTTGGTGCACTTCTAAAGAGCATGGGAGTTTCAGGGATTCTCATGATTGATTCCTTTCATTGTTGGGGTGATTTGAGAGCAGACGGAAATGAGGACGCTATGTGGCAGGATGGGTCTCCTTGGTTGAGGATCAGGTACATGGGTAGATAATATTCTTGGTTAGCAAGTCATCTGGATACTACCGGAGGTGGTAGTTTAGAGACTGATTTAGGTGAGAGATTCCTTGAGGGATGGATACTATATTCACTTTCTCTATTGGTTGAGGGTCTTCCAGAGACTCTTTGCATTGATGTCTTACAGGACTATACATTATAGGGAATTAAGTTCACATCTTGATTTGGGATCTAGGTATTAGAGTGATTGGTAGTCCATTGGTTGATGTAGTTGATATCAAAGTAAAGTGGTTGTCTAGGGAGTTGACTGAGGATCTACTGCATGTGATCGTTCTACTCATCAGGAGCATTATGGGTCATGCATGGCGAGCACTTTGAGCGACCATGCTTTGAGGGGAGAGTAATTCATATCTCCCGGGTGGATATGGGACCTTGGGATCATACACAATTTGATTCAACTATTGCTTAAGGACAAGAAATATTCGGGTAGGGAGGACTGTAATGTCCCCATTTTTGGATTCCCTTATGTTACATTTTGGGATGCCTGCCAAAGTAGCCAATTGGGGATGATAGTGAGCTCAAGAATTTTTGAGGAGTTTTATGGGGCCTGAATTACATTATTCATCATATTTCATCATCAGGATCCATTCCACACAACTTGTCCTTGGTTCCATTACATTCTGACAACTCCCGTAAAATGAGGTTATTATTGGGCATATTTTAAGTAATTGCATTGAAGGTGTTATTTGGGGCTTGTTTCTTGGAGAAACACCTTAGCATAATAGCTCTTTGGAACTGGGGCGAAAATATCTTTAGGATAAGATGAAGAAAAGTGACTTTCAATGGCCGAAGAAGTCATATGGGCGAATTAATCACTTTTTGGAGTAAAAAGGTACATTAAATTAATAAAGTGATTTTATGAGAAAATATTAAAGATGAATTAAAAGTCACTTGAAGGGAAAAGGTCAAAGGGGGTATAAAAGAGAGATAGGGGCTCATATTCTCTCATTATGTTGATTGATTTTTATATCTGGCCTCTTGGCTAGAAAACTCAACATACTTGAGGGTTTTGACTAAATAAACCCTAGAGATCAGGACAATGGTGAAACATTCCACCTTTCATGATCCAATCTTGGCCAAGGTGGTGAAATATTCCACCCTCACCATTCTATTCAGTTTAGATCCATTTCAATCATTCATTTGTGAAGCAGGGTGAATTGTGAGAAGGGTTTTCTTCACGAGGGGTGCACTAGAGATCTTGGAGAAGTTTGACTTAGCATCCAGGAGAGACATCTAACTCATATCTTCAATTGCATGTCTATTCCACCTCTCAATCTATTAGATCTTGGATATTTTGGAGAGGATCTTTGAGGAGATTCATTATTTTGTACCCAAGGCGAAATATTGCTTGGAGGGGTGCATCTGGTGGTGGAAATATTCATATTTTGGGGTTGCAACAATTTCTACTTGTTGGGATCGAGTTGTATACATCTTGTGCAAATTATTTATGGGGAGATTGGTCATTTCATTGGTGGATCGAGCCTCATTTTCAGCCAGGGTGAATTCAAACCAAGCAAGGCACATATCTTGTCATTGGGGACACCCTTTGTTGAATAAATTACATATTTTTGGAGTAGTTGTTAGAGGATTTCTATTGGAAGACTCCTTTCCTTTCTTTGCCTGCATTTTGTATGAATTTTCCAGCCATATATCAATTGTAGCAAATACATTTCAGATCTGGAAATTACTATCATTGGACAACCATTTATAATAAATAAACAAGCAAGGATTGAGTGGAGGTATTTGTGCTTTTGTTGTGTATTACTTGTCATTTACTCTTATGTTTATTCTAGTCTATGTTCCACTTGAATTCATGTTGTTTTATACGAGTTAAACTCAAAAACATGGATGGAAATGAAAGCTACAATTATGTTATGCAAACTGTTTGACATAATGCCTCAATGAGAAAAATGGTCATATACATAATAACAAGCAAATAATCATAACATCAGAAACTTCGTGGTTCTAAGGAGGTTGGAACTCATGCCATTGATCCTCTAAACACATCAATAATCCACCTTGAGAGTGGGACATCGAGAGAGTTGATTTTCCCAAGGCCTTTGAGCAAATACATTTAAGTGTTTCACTAAAGTCCTTAACCACATAAATCTGATTTTTACATCAGATTTGGTTGGGGATATTACAGGTGGTCCCAATCAAAAGAGGAAACCACGACAACTAACTTGACAAGGAAGCAAACCCTACTGACAAACCAGAACCAATAAAAGTCTATAATGGAGACATGTCGGTGCAAGAGATTGTCTGACTGCCAGATGGCGACCCGCAGATATCAATTCCATCCATCGAATCCAAGTTGTAGTCAATAAGTTCCTCCTCCTCCACCCAGTCATCAATAGATTGTTGCATACTCACTCCTTAACCACCTACAAACTAAAAGAAACCCCCACCGAATATTGTGGCTTAGCTCCTAGGTTTTAATTCCATAATATGAGAACACATATTATTACGAATATACATATATTTTAGAAAATTTTGGGGCAATCAACTTATAAATTGTTCAAACTTCAAAACTTTAACATTTAGAGTTTTCATTAGAAATTTGTTGTGCTATGTTCAAATAAATCTTACTTGAGAAAATGAGAAATGTCGTAACATAAGAGCCTGAACAAACATCCTTGAAACTATTTGAGATTCAAATTTCTTGGTCGGTACCAAGATCGGGTGTTAGGGAGGAGACTATGCGAAGGGGAGCCAACACACCCATCTTATCCACTTGGAAGCATCGTACACAAGCAGACCTAGATGGAGGATAATGCATCACCCACCGATTAGCATGACCACCAAACATTTATACTAGCAAGCATTTAGTTCGAGGTTCATTCCCTTGCATCATGTTATGATATTGTATCCATCCACTGCAGTAATGGTGTCATCAGACATCATTACTGCTACTCATTCTCACTGTAATTCCACACTCTCAACATTAACCATGGGTCAGCCCATATTTGGGAGGTTTTATTATGTCTGGTTGCATTGGGTATACCCTATTTTCGTTCCCTCTGCTCTTTGTTTCCCTTGTCGGAACTCTCAAATGTGCCTACATCCCTTATCTCTTCAAACTTGTCTACCACCTGTATTTATACCACCTCTTCTCATATTTTACATTGGTCTCAACCCCCCTATAGTCATGCCTCATGGTGGTCACAGGCAACGAAGAAGAAGTCACAGAGGGGGAGTCATAGAAATCCATACACACTCCATTGTTTCACTCATTGTAGAGGACTATGAAGCCCACACTCCACCTCACATTCGATTTGAACTAGATCTTGCAGAAGTCCATGTTGGGGTGCTTCGTCGCTTCATCGACCATGCAACAGTAGACGAGGAAATTGGTCAATGGATATCGGACCTTAGCTCATATAGGGAACACGCCACCCTTTACACCAAGATGATCAATGGATCTTAAAGTCAATGATTGTCACATACCCACTACGCAAATCAAACTTTTTCATTGATTTCTCAACAATCAGAATCCCCGAAGTCCTACGGGGCTTAGCACATGCTAGATCTTTCCTTTTTCTACCTCCATGTGGTTGTAGTTCACGACTACGGGCCGAATCAGCACAACGTCTTTTTGCACTTCGCGACTCAGTGCTACTGGAACGTCGAGTCACTCGACTCTGCAAACCCCGACTCTTGAAACAGCAAAGTGTCGAACCCCGACGGGGCTAGTGAGGGGCAAGTTTCTCTCTTGGGGTCTTGTCTACGTGACCCTATACGATGTCCATGCGCTTAAGATAGCCAAGATCTTATCGGCTTTTCGCGATTCGGGGAATCGCGATACACGACTTCTACCTTTCCCCATTCAAATCCCCAAAACTTTCGAGGTCTCCAAAGTTTTCCTCCAAAGGGAGATCGACGGCCATAAGCCTTCCCTGATCCAATGGTATGGATCCTTTCAGGGTTTCGGTACTCAGGAGTTCGAAATGCAATGACTCCAAGACTCTTCATCATTCAAATCTCCGAATTCCAATATGGAAAGTCGTGTAAGAGATCGACGGCTCTTAAGAGCATGGATCCAACGGTCCACGGGATTTCGAGTATCGGGATTTCGTGACTCACGAAGGCAAGGTTTCTTGCCTTTTGGTTCCTCGGATGCCGAAACGTCGACCGGCAGCCACGTGTCCCTTCGATGGATGGTAGGGACCCTCAACCAAGATCAATGATTGTGGTCTTTTGGGGACGATCAACAGTCACGATCAAATCCCGGCTTTCCTCAATCTTAATCACACCTCACGCCGTTTCGAGGCTTCGGTGATCGGAATTTCGTGACTCGCGAAGACAAGGGTTCTTTACCCTTTTGTTTCCCGGGTGCCGAAACGCTGAAGCGCTTACCAACGGCTACGTGTGTTCTATAGATGGATGATCCAGGTACTTCCATGGACCATGGGGTCTATGGTCATGATTCCTTCATCTCTTGCAAGGGAAAAAGGAAGGGGTCATGGCATTAATGCCTGCGTCTCTTTCTTAAATCAAACGGTCATTACAGACCCTGGGATCCTCCGAAGGGATCATGTTCATGCATTGCTTGCAAAGGCGAAGAGGGGTCGAGGAATTATCATCCACGTGTCCTCCCTCAGATGAATGGTCCTTGTTGTTTTGCGATTTCGCGACTTGCGACTCCCAGTGACGCAAATCCTTTGTCAACTCGAATCCCTGTATCTGAAATACCGATGGACTCTAGATCTCCGCCACGTGTCCTTCACGGATGGATGGTCTAGATCTATATTGGGATTTCCACCGTGGAGTGTCCCGATCCCTTGTCATCAAAACTCTCGAAACCCCGAACTCTGAATCCCCGATACCGACTCCTCTCTAAGGACTTTCTCCCTTGTTCACGAGGGCTTAACGCTCATGCACCTCCTAACGGATCCAACGGCTATCGGGCTCTCTAGCTAAGATCCAAGGACTCAGATCAATCCCACGTCGTGTACTCTCTCACTTCTCTCTGGATAGAAAAAGAAACCAACGGTCCAAATACTCCCACAGACCTTGGGGATCTACGGTCTCGATTTCCTCGCTATTCACGAAGGTAGAGGAAAAGGGGCAAGGTAGGTAACGCCCTTGTTTCTATCGTCAATCTAATGGTCGTGAATGAACAAGGATCTTCTGATGGGATCTCGTCCATCGATCGATACTTATCCCTACGCTGCTACTTCAGGATTTTAAGAGGGTCATTCCTCCTCGTACAGGGTTGTTAAGAATTGCACATTCAAGTCCTTTTTCCAGGTTCTTGGTAAACCTTTCCAAGGAGGGAATCTCTGTGAAGAGATCTATTCCGGNTATGAGTTTTCCATAGTTCTTGGCCAGTCCAGTTATTTTTACAAACTAGGGGAAACAGGGTGTTACGATGATGAGGAAGGTCTTGGTAGAGCTGAAAGAATCCCACGAGGAAATCTTCCTCCAATTGGATGAAATGTGGATTGATATTCTCGGCCTTGGCCAAAAGATGGACCGCTTGCTCAGCTCCAACTCCGATGAAGCTGGACCGAGCCATGGCCACATAAATGCAGCTGCTAGAGCTCCCTCTGGTTTTCCCTCTTAAAAGTCTTTAGTTTTTTATGTTCTCGTTTTGGTTTTGGTTTTGCCACCTCAAATGGTGCCTCAACACTTATGATAGTAGCAATAGTTTTGGGGGTCAATGGTGCAATAACAATAATAATCTGCAACAAATCTTATTTTGTAAAGGATCAACACTTATGCTTTTTGAACTTTTAAATTGTTATGGAACTATCCAACTCCTATATTGTGACTAGTTGGGTTTCCCAGGTAGTCGACCAGACACAATCTCTATGAAACTATTTTATTTTACAGTAATGAAAATTTCAGAAGGGATAATTTACAAAAAAAAAAAAAACTTGGTGGGAAAAAACAATTAAAATTAAATAAAGAACAAGAAAAGGAAATAGAGCACACATGCTACCTGGTATGGTAGCCATTAATGCCCCAAATTTTGAAATCTTGAAAGCAAATCTTGAGCCCAAACAATGAGGATATGAATTAAATGAAGCTTCAACTTTGGTTGAGCAACCAAAAAGTACACAATGCGGGTTCAATAATAAAGAAAACATATTAAATGCAGAGAATGTCACAATTTGGTTACATGAAGGAGCAACCAACTCTAGATTAGAGGCACATAGAGGTGGATGACAATTATTTGCAGGTGGTTATGGATCACAGTTATTAATGAAGCGACATATCAAACTAGTCACACTCTTTGGAGGTTGATACGAGAATGGTGTGTTGTTAATAGTTTTAATGTCGTGCTCCTGATACCAACACCAAAAGCCATTTAAAAGTCATGTACAGTGCACCTTGTTAGCACCAAAAGTCACCTTTGGATTGTGACAGAGGTAAGCCCAATACCAATCAGGTTATATGTCATGGTTAATGGATTTAAGGAGTTCAAATGGGGCAGACTCAAGAGAATATCATTTTAACTCAGAAAACTGGGGCAGTATGCACGAGAAAACAAGGTATTGATCAACTTCAGCCAGTAAGTTGTATTAAGGATGAGTAGGAGGAAGAAATTGAAGAGGAAATGTAAAGGTCTGCTCTGGACATTAGGTCTTCCAGCATTACTACGGAGGAAAAAACTATGAAGACAAGATCCTCTTGAATTCAAAGTTTCAGGAAACTGAAAATGCTATAACCGCACTGCAATCAAACATCCATTACAAAATAGTCACCATAGTCCATGTGAATCCTTCGATCATGAACATTCAGCATCAGACGCAAGTAAGATGGAAATAGAAGCTTAATTTCATTAAACGAGAAGGCTCATATCAAGTTACATAACCAGAGAATCAGATCTTCATTAAAACATTACAATACGGGAGCTTAGCTCAACCATCGACCATAGCAAAGTAACAAAATTGCCTACATATACTCAGAACAACTCGCCATTATAGTCAAAGCTTTGAGTCGGCGAGCTCCCTATTAGATTGATCGTGCATGCGATCTTTCGGTAGGTTATGCCTGTAGTCCTTTGCCAGACTACCCATGCATTTCTTTGTCAGATCCAATCTCTATCAGTCTGGTCCTGATAGCTTGCTTCCACGGTTGGTCCCTTTCTGGCATTCCATTTATAGGAGGAGACGATGTCTCAACCACCTTACCCACTACCATTAATTGATTCAATGGGATCGGGACGGGCGAAGTCAAGTGCGACACCTGTCACTGTGATTGGTCTTTCGATGTTGATTGCAGCCACTTGTGCATGGCTGGACTTCTGCGGGGAGACTAGAAGGTGGACCTGGAGGACAGCGGGGGGAGCTGGCGAGATGGTTGATGTAAACCGGCATGGAACGACAAGTGATTGGTGGCCAGGCGAAAAGACACGACGGCAAAATGGTGATTGGGAAAGCGTGGGCTTTAGAACACGGGCACTGAGGTGCCAAAGTGTCGGGATGATGTGGCGTGGGAGAGGCAATGGTAGAGGGATGTGAGTGGTCGGGGGGCAGCACGACCACATGACGAAGGTGACGTGGGGGACACATGTCAAGAGAAGAGAGGGATCAGAGTGAAAAGGGGAAAGCGACATGGAGGGGAAGTGGAAGACACATGTCGGGAAATGAT
>SNQJ01S0031006.1:61003-75653 GCA_010110895.2 Picea sitchensis | reverse complement strand
GGGGGGGTCTGATATGGATTGTGCATCGTAGATTTTAGCACACCAAGATAAGTTGCTCAGATCTACGAGCCTTTTACCACACCGTGCCAAAAAATCAAATCAAACCCCTGACTTAGGTTAAACGCCATTTGTGGGTTTCTAAGCCCCTTTTCTTGCATTTCGACCAAGGTGCCACTTCCTTAGGGAAAACAACCCCCCTTACAATAATATGTGTTAACATTAGGCTCCATAGGGGATAGAGTCCTCCCTTTGAGACTCTAATATCTTCAGTAGTTCGAGTCACCTTTTGCATTGGGCTATGGAGTCAAGCTCAAAACATCCTGTTGAGGAAATACAGGCCGACAAGAATACTATTCTAAAAACGAAAGAAAAACACATGGGCTGCAAAGGAGCTTATTTATGTACATTCTAGACTAATTAATTTTTACATGGTGCTAGGTGAAAGCAAACTTCCACCATAGCCACTCAAGCAACTTCCTAGCTGCGAATTTGTTTACTCTGTTAATGATTGATAACAGAGAATGCAATCGTGATAGCAAAACGGTTACATTCTTCAACTTTCCTCCTAATGATGAGGTCAGGATAAAGCTGGGTGGATTTAGAACATGAAGGAAATACAACTCCATGTATTCCTTCACAAGCTCATAGGACAAGCAGCAAACTCCAGAAAATTTATAATAGGCAACCTTATTTGCTACACAACTGCTCACACTTTGTTGGATTTCTTTGGAAATCTTAGGTGGGTGAGAGGCTGATGCGGGTTGACTGACCTCAGACGATGGTTTCTCACTTACAGGCTCTAGACAGGAGATAAACTGCCCCTTCTGCTGCTCCTTTTCTTCTTTATCTACTCTGAAAAAATCTAATAGCTGAGAGCAAGAAGTATCTTCATGTGTATCCAAGGTTGGTTCTTTCTCTCTATCATGCTGCTCTTGGTAGGAGCTTTCGCTTTCATAAGAATATTGGCAGCCTATGCTTTCTGCTTCTAAATACTCTTTAGGGGTAGGTGAGCGCATAACTCTTTTATCTTGCAAAGAGAAAAGAGCAATATCTTGATTATTTTATTCAACCATTTCTTCTTTTAAATATGAGATAGCAGGTGTACTAGGGGCGAAAAATAATGCATCCATAGTTACGCCGTCATTAGTGCTATCATCAATCATATCTAGAAGGACTTCTTCTTGGGAAATAGAGAGAGAAAACTTTTGATTTGTATTTGAAAAATACTCACTTTCATCCTTACTTTCTCTCTCAATCAGATCTTCACCGGACTCATCACACGAGGAACACTCTATCGTCTACAGAATGTGGAGTGCAAACCTCTTACAACAGTCATCAAAAAAAAGATGAGCCGGGTAAATCTTCCCGTAATACGAATTAAAAGCATCGTGAAAATCCTTCAAAGAATGGATACTAGCAGCAGGGAGAGATAGACACCATCCAAGAGCATATTCTTCTAAAGAAAAACTAATCAACTTGATCCATACATCCTCATGAAAGAATCCATGTTCAAGCATGCATACATGAAATTTTAATAAGTGCTCACGGGGATGGTCATGCTTGCTTCCTCTGAATCTCGGAAGATAATCATCCCATTCGTTTATAGCCAGCACTGGATGTGGATAACCAGATATGGCTGAGAAATTGAAAGGGGAAAAATTATGAGCCAAGATAGCTGAGAGATGTGGCTCCTCCTTTTCTCCTTCATGGCTCTCCTTGAGATCAGTTTCACAATCACTACAAACATGAACCATGGAAGAGCTTTGTTCTTCGTCGTCTTCATTAGGATATCTGTCAAAAGTTGTTTGTTCTTGGTCAGTATCCGACATCACTTCTTCATCATAAGCAGGGTTGCCAAGAACATTTGTTTCCAGGACCAGAATATCCTCTGCATTTTCTTCGTAAGAGCGGCAAGCAAAACCTGCCTTTAATTCTTCTATACTTGTAGAAAGTGATTGTATCAGCTCCATCAGCTCCTCTGAGGGATGTCCCTCATCCTCACAGCTTTCACAACAACGAACTATGTTATGAACACCATCTCTATACTCCTCACAACAGTTATGACAGATTAACTCAAAGGAATAATACTTTTGACAGTGCATATTGAATGTTGCATGAAATTCCCTTAGGGAGGAAATACTAGCAGGGAGTAAGGAATGATACCATTCACGAGCATCCCCTGCTAATGAGAAAATGGACATTTTTAATAATACATCCTCATGATGTATCTCCCACTGATGCATGAGTTCATGAAACTCAAAGAGATCTTGAGCAGGGTTGTCCTCTTTACGCTCTCTAAATATGGGCAAATAATCGCCCCATTCATCCATAGTAGGGACAACATTAGGAAAACCAGAAACAACAGAAAAATTAAAAGGAGCAAACTCCAAGCCAGGATTTTTTCCATTTCGAACCAGTAGAGTCGCCAATCGATTCTTTAATCATGGAGTCGTGAGGTGAAAGATATGCAGTAAGAGTGTGTCTGGTCTTTGTTCACCATCAAAGACCATATCTGATCGTTGTGTTCTCCTAAGGGCTACCAGGTGTAGCCAGAAGCAACCACACTGAAACAGTGGAGTCACCTTAGTGGAGTCGTCAGGTTCAAGTGCAATCTTCAAAGGTTCTAATTTCTGATGCACCTTCAAAATCAGAAGTTTGTTTTCGTTCTACCCAAAGAAAATCTTCAATTTGTCCCCGACAACGACGCCATAAATGTTAGCACCATAAGTCACCTCTGGATTGCGACAGAGGTAAGCCCGGTACCCATCAGATTATATGTCATGGTTAGTGGATTTAAAGAGGTCAAATGGGGTAGACTCAATAGAATATCATTTTAACTCAGAAAAAATGGGGCAGTATGCATGAGAAAACAAGGTCTTGATCAACTTCAGCCAGTAAGTTGTAGTAAGGATGAGTAGGAGGAAGAAATTGAGGAGAAAACGTAAAGGTCTGCTCTAGACATCAGGTCTTCCAGCATGCCTAAGGATGAAAAAACTCTGAAGACAATATCCTCTTGAATTCAAAGTTTTAGGAAATTGAAAACGCTATAACTGCATTGCAATCAAACATCCATTACAACATAGTCACCACAATCCATGTAAATCCTTCGACCATGAACATTCAGTATCAGACGCAAGTAAGATGGAAATAGAAGTTGACTTTCAATAAACAAGAAGTCTCATATCAAGTTACATAACCAAAGAACTAGAGCTTCATTAAAACATTACAATACGAGAGCTTAGCTCAACCATCGACCATAAAAAAGTAACAAAATTGCCTACATATACTAGAATAACTCGCCACTACAGTCAAAGATTTGAGTCGGTGAGCTCCCTGTCAGGTTGATCGTGCATGCGATCTTCTAGTAGGTTGTGCATGTAGTCCTTTGTCAGACTGCCCATGCATTTATTTGTCAGACATGATCTATGTCAGTCTAGTCCTGACATCTTGCTTCCATGGTTGGTCCCTTTCTGGCATTTCATTTATAGGAGGAGACGATGTCTCAACCACCTTAACCGCTTCCATTATCTGCTTCATTGGGATCGGGATGGGCGAAGTCAAGCGCAACACCTCTCACTATGATTGGTCTTTCAATGTTGATTGCAGCCACTTGTGCATGGCTAGACTTCTGCGAGGAGACTAGCAGGCGGACCCGGAGGATAGTGGGGGGAGCCGGCGAGATGGTTGACGCAAACTGGCATGGAATGACAGGTGATTGGCGGCCAGGTGGAAAGATGTGACAGCGAAATGGTGATTGGGAAAGCGTGGACGTTAGAACGTGGGCATTGAGGTGCCAAAGTGTCGGGATGATGTGGCACGAGAGAGGCGATGGTAGATCGATGTTGAGTGGTCGGCGGCAACATGACCACATGACGGAGGTGACATGGGGGAGACATGTCAGAAGAAGAGAGGGAGCGGAGTGAAAAGGGGAAGGTGACATGGAGGGGAAGTGGAAGACACATGTCGGTAAATGATAGGCGGCATAGGAAAAAGGGAGATGTGATAGGCAGAGATATGGGTGAGTGAAGAATAGGTGTTGGCAGGAGAGCAGGTGGTAAGAGGTCTACTCGGAGGGGGGGGAGCAGTAAGTTGTTTAGTGCGGGGGGGGGTCCGAGTTAACGAGGAGGCACCACGATAGTGGGGGGCCTGCACTCATAAACCACCAACTCAAACCTCCCCCCCTCCCCTCGTTAAAGGTAGAATGTCGGGTGGCGGGGGGGGTATGATATGGATTGTGTGTCGTAGATCTGAGTGTGCCAAGAGGGTTTGATATGGATTGTACGACGTAGATCTGAGTGCGTCAAGATAAGCCGCTCAGATCTACGATCCTTTTACCACACCGCGCCAAAAAATCAAATCAGACCCCTGACTTAGGCTAAACGCCATTTGTGGGTTTCTAAGCTCCTTTTCTCGCATTTTGACCAAGGTGCCACTTCCTTAGGGAAAACAACCCCCCTTATAATAATATGTGTTAACACACCCAATAACTCAAAATAGTCAAGATGTAAGTATAAATAAACTTGAAACTTTGAAGAACTTGAAAATTGTAACCAAAGCCAATGATAATAGTGAACAATGATGATGGAGCATATGAGATAATCAATCTAAAATTGTAAATGTGAGAATATCTAAAAGTGAAAATGTATGTAGTTTTTAAGGCCAGAATTAAAATATTTTATAGATAAATAAAGTTAGACATTTTTAATCTTTATCCTTTATAAAAACTTTGGATTAGTCGCATAACAATCACTAAATAAATAAATAAAATACTTCTTGCAAATTTCACAATCAAGAAAGAGAATAACACTTCTTACAAAGAGAATAATACTTTTTACAGATTTCACAATCAAGAAAGTTATTTGTCAAAGATGAAATGATGGGTGTTAACTCCAATTTTCAAATACAAAATCTTGCGAGTAGATTGATGACATGAAATGTGTGGCTAGATTATATGTAAAGTTGCAGATGATAAAATCAAACCTAAATTTGTAAAAAGAAAATCTCAATCAACATGGCATCATCCTCTTAAAATATTCCCAATCTAAATTCAACCATCAAAAATATGCATACAAATTTGGNGCATATGAGATAATCAATCTAAAATTGTAAATGTGAGAATATCTAAAAGTGAAAATGTATGTAGTTTTTAAGGCCAGAATTAAAATATTTTATAGATAAATAAAGTTAGACATTTTTAATCTTTATCCTTTATAAAAACTTTGGATTAGTCGCATAACAATCACTAAATAAATAAATAAAATACTTCTTGCAAATTTCACAATCAAGAAAGAGAATAACACTTCTTACAAAGAGAATAATACTTTTTACAGATTTCACAATCAAGAAAGTTATTTGTCAAAGATGAAATGATGGGTGTTAACTCCAATTTTCAAATACAAAATCTTGCGAGTAGATTGATGACATGAAATGTGTGGCTAGATTATATGTAAAGTTGCAGATGATAAAATCAAACCTAAATTTGTAAAAAGAAAATCTCAATCAACATGGCATCATCCTCTTAAAATATTCCCAATCTAAATTCAACCATCAAAAATATGCATACAAATTTGGGAGTAGTAAAACAAGATAAATATATCTCAATTTTTAACAATAAAAAAAATGCATTTTGATATTTTTCCAATTTTTTATTTACCATAAAATTCCATCCCACCCCACCTCCTTGTATTATCTAAGTGCATGAATTTGTTAGAGAAGAAATTTTCTCTACTTGTTATCAAGTCACACTGAGCATATATTCCTTTAATTAAGTGAGATTTATGTTTTTCTAAGCATATGGTTCAATCAAGACACCTTCAAAATCCCTAGATCTACTTTGAAACTATACCTAGAAGTTTTTTCAAGTTGGAGTATGAGAATAACCAATATTTCTACTAAAATCACGATAAAACCATTCATTAGGAAGATTGTAGTTTCTGATAACTTGTATCCTACTCTTGTTAGTAGGCAATGAGAACTTATTAAATGATGTTTTGTAATTACAATGTCTACAAGGCAAGGAATGTCCTAATATTGTCTAATCATGAAATTAAAATATGTGGCATCTTTGATTTAATTTGACTTATTATTATTATTATTATTTTAAGTCTCTTGGATGGTTCCTTCAAATGAGATTTTCACCATTGGACACAAGCTATGTCATGATAGATATTTATGTTATATGCAATAATAACTATGTCACAAAGGGTAATTAGACAATGAGGTAGTGCAATTGAACATCAAGATACCCATATTTTTGTTGATAATGTTTATGCAACATAATTTATGTGTCGATGCCAATTGTTTCTTCCTTGAAAGTTATTGATGTTACACACTACTAGTTGAGGAAAATTTTCACTAGTAGTTTGAAGTTTTTTTACTATCAGCAAACAAAATGGACAGGTGGGAAAAATTGATGGGGGGAACATCATAGATCTTGACTCTTCCAAGTACAGGTGGCTCATCAATTACGGGGAAGGATCAAATAACAAAGCAGAGCTACTGGGAGCATGGACTACGCTCACCCTAGCAAAATATCTAAAAATTAGGAATATTCATGTAATGGGGGATTAAAAGGTTGTCATCGATTGGATGAAGCAAAAAAGGAACCTCCACTCGACTTCCATTAAACTATGGAAACAAAGAATTATTGACCTGAAAAAGTCCTTTCAGGAGATACATTTTTAGAATTTTTACAGGGACTTCAATGTGGAAGCTGACTTACTTTCTAAACAGGCACTATCGGAGCCGAGGGGGTGATTATCCTACTATATATGGGATGGAGGGACAGCAAGCCCTACTTCTCATATCAACTTGTTCTAGTCTTAATAATTTTCGTTTTAGGAGCATTGTTGTTTTTCTTTTTACCTATTTATCTTCTTGTTGGAATTAGAGTTTGAAGATAGCTAACAGAGATGGATGTTTACATTCTGGTTATTGGTTATGGATATCATTTATGTTCTTTTGCCTCTCCTTGTATGGAGTCTAATTCCTAAGTATTGAGAAGAAACACTTTGTCTGATGTATTAAAAATTATATTATAATATAATTTTGGAGCGAATTTCTTATTGAAAAAAAAAATGGACATAGGCCAATGGAGATGGAACTTATTATATTCCAATTAATATAAAATCAAGTATTCGTGGAAAAGAGCACAAAAAATTCATATTTCTCACAAATATAAATAATAAATAAAATTGATATGAAGTAACGATATAAGAAAGTGAAATTAGCACCATAGTTGCTTATTCCATGTCTTGTAGTTAGATATAATGCATAATTTGTGATAGAAAGTTTTCTAAAATTACATTCATGGTGACAAAGAGACACGTTTTTTTTGTTGTGTGTGTATAATCCTAATTCTTTATATTGCCATAAGAGAAATATACAAAAATCTTGTTGTTGACCTACCAGTAGGGAAACCAGACCAACAACAATGCATCAAATTGTTTGTAGCTTTATGAAATATTTGTCGTTTAAAGATAAAATCATGGATAGATCTGAGTTTAAGATTGTCTACTATGCAAAATATTGCTTGTTGTTTCTTCCTAATCTAACAATTGTGAGGTGGGATTGAGCTGCATGATCCTCCTAGAATAAACAACAAGCTAAAAAAAATTGTAAAGCATAAAAAACTAAGTAGAGGGTTGGCCCTCATCCGTAGGTACTTGGGGTTCAGGCAGGTTCACTTGCAAGAGATCCATTCCCGCCATTTGGTTATCCATTAGATTCATTTTTTGGTCGTAGATCTTGAGTTGTCCCTGAATTTCATCGAGATGCAATGATATCTCGTGCTTATCCTCATGTCGATCAACAATGACGCGACCCAACAGAAGCTTCAAGTGACAGTAGATGTCAACAATTTTCAGATACTGGGACATTTGTGGCCGAGTGTTTTTAGTATCGAGGATTCATAAGATAACAGAGTTGAGCACCTCCTCATCTGAGACGAAATTTCTTAAAACACGAATATCAACTTCAACTAGGTCAATCTTAGCTCGAATGTGGGGAAGAGTGTGGGCTTGGTAGGATTCAAACGAGTCTTCAATTGCAGAGGCTATTCGGGAGCCAGAGCGATCTCCATTTTTGCGAGAAGAGCTTCCACAAGCTCGACAACAATGACTTCCATAGGCCGTTGGAACAGAGAGAGACAAGGGGATGGGGGAACGATGAGTTGAATCCAAGGAGAGGATACATAGGGGAAGGTGAACAAGGAAGAGTAGTGGGGAAGAAAGGTGGTGGGACCAAATCCAAAGGAGAACAAGGATGAAATATCCTCCCATCAACTCAGATAATCAGTTATTGGAGCGAACATAATGAGGTAAATGAAGGCCAATAATTGGAGTGATATCAGAAGGATCACCCATGACAAAATGCAGTATGTGAGGGTCATGTGAAATAGGAGCAAGGTATCATCAGAGCATTATAACCTGAGAGTGAGTGTGACACCCTTGATGATCCATGAGCTGAGCAGTACACGCCAAGGAGTTGAAGTTAAGATGCATGTGGTGAGGCAATTGCGATAGGTGAAGGGTGGTAGGTGCCAATGGGTTGAGGGGATGAATGGCGATCTGTCTCGGATGGTGACCCCTTAGCCTGTCTCTTCCTTGCCACCAGATATGGGGGATCATGGTATGCTTGAGCCAATGTAAGACAATCAATATGCAGGGGGGAGAGGGGAACATGGACTCAGACAAGGTCCAGAGAATTGCCCCCTCTCTCGATGCCCTCGTTAGCCAAATGACCAACTAGTTTTTTGGATGATCATTTCACATGTGAGCGTATAATGGCATCAATATTGGATATGAGGGAGTGGATGCACTCCAGAGTGGTAGAAAGTCTCCAACTTGTAGTTATTTTGTTTAAAGGGGTGCCACATTAGAGCTTGTGGAGCATTTGGATGATGAGTTGGGAGTCTCCCTCTAAGATGAGGATATGATAATGTTCTTTGAGTGCAATGTTGAGGCCAGCTTCCAATGCTTGAAAATCAACTGTGTTTTTGCTTTCTATTCCATTGGAGTTGGCATAGATTCTCATGATGTGTCCCAGATTGTTGCGGAAAACTCCTCCATAGATGGTTGGGACATGATTTACTTTGGAAGCACCATAGAAGTTTATCTTGAGGAAGCCAACGGGAGGGGGGACAAGGTTGAGGGGGAGTTGATGTTGGGGACGGGGGAGGTGATGAGAGAGGGGGTGGTAGGGGGATGAAGGTTGAGGCTTTATAGAATGATGAGTTATTGTGGGGATCTTTTTCTAATCCTGGGGGGACCAGGTGGATGTGAGCATTATTTCTTTGATATGTTGCTTGACCTTGGACCATATCGTAACTTTCGAAGAGGAATATTTTTTAAAGATACGATGATTTCATTCCTTCCAAATTTCCCATAAGATAAAGCCAGGGAGGAGTTGTCAGGCTCGATTGACAATAGGATTGGAGTAAGCCACAGGTCTCCATTGTTCTATGGTGGCATGGAGGTTGTCCCTATTATGGTCTATTGTTTGGAAGAGGAGAGCGCCTTTATCCCAAAGTGAGGAGGAGAAAGGACAAGAGTTGAGCAGGTGTACCATTGTTTCTTCATTGTGATGGCAAAGAAAACATAGAGCAAGGCCTTGAAACCCATGCTTTAGGAGATTTTCCCAAGTTAGAATTTTGCCTTTGTTGAGAAGCCATAGGAAAAAAGAGACCTTCAACCATAGTTTTTGAGTCCATATTTTACCGCAGTGATCCTGCGTTGGGATGTGATGATCTCTTGTGGTGAGATGATAAGCCTCTTTTAGGGAGAAGCAAGTTGTTGATTTGTATCCGTATGAGGATGCCATGCCTTGTTTGAATATGAATTTTTATCTTCATTAGTTACTTCCAGAAATAATCTTAGTCCAATTAGGGGGGAGGAGGAGCCCATAGCTCTTTAGGAATCCACGTTCTCCATATGTCATGCTAGTTGGGAGAAAGTTAGTATTGGTGAATCTAAAGCTTGTTTTGGGTATTCATGTTGTCTATGAGCACAACAATTCCTAAATTTTGGTGAAGAGGAGGAAGTTGTTGCCATGCATCTTCCCAAAATAGTGTTGACTTGCCATCCCTGATTTCCCAAAAATAGTGGGAGTGAATGAGATGTTTATTTCTCCAAGCTGCATTCCATATCAGGGATCCTACGATATTTCCTGAAAGTCAAATGAGAATATGAGTGTCTGTGTGGGGGCAGTATTTCCTATGCCAGAGTCGTTCCTAGAGAGTGTCTTTGGAGGTTAGTCATATCCACCATGATTTGGCCCCCAGGACAGAGCTTAAGGTCTGAGGGTCTCTTAGTCCTAAGCCCCCTTTGAGTTTGGGGAGGCAGACTTTATCCTAGACAACAAGTGCCCATTTCCTTTCTTTGTGAGCTCCACTCCACAGAAAGGTGCATTGCAAATTTCGGACAACTTTAAAAATAGATTTAGGTGCATCTAGGGATGAAAATAAGTAGAGAGGCGTAGCTTGGAGGACGAATTTGAGTAGGACCAGTCACCTCAGTCCATTGAGCACTCTAAAAGACCCGTTGGCCAATTTCTTATTCATTCAAAATATGAGGTCTTCCCATGATGAGTTCCATATGCCATTATCAATGAGAGGGGTGCCAAGGTACTTGGACGAAAGGGAGCTCCTTTGAAAGTTGATGATCTTGGATATATGAATCTGTATTATAGGGGCAGTGTTAAAGAAATTTTTTTGGGATGTTGCAACAATGATAAATGTACCTGAGGCTTTCTCGAAGTCTGAAAGAACTTGTTGAATGGATTTAGCTTCATTAAATGTGGGTTGAGCCATCAACATTGTGTCATCAACGAACTGTTGATGGGAAATAATTTGCTCCTCATTATGCATGCAAATGCCTTTCAATTTATTTCCTGCTACAACTGCTTTGATAGCTCTTCCCAGACCCTCTACCATGAAAATGAAGAGGAAAAGTGAAAGGGGGTCTCCTTGTTGGATGCCACGCAAGGGAGAAAAGGTTTTTGAGGGTGAACCATTAATCAAAATGGGGAAGGTAGCAGAGGAGGTGAGGAAGAGGACCCATTTGATCCAAGGTTGGGAAAAACCAAAAGCGCTAAGAGTATGTTGGATGTATTGTCAATTAAGTTTGTTGAAAGCTCTGGACATGTCCAACTTCAAGGGAATACCGGGATATTTCGTGGTTTTAAGGGAGTGGATGACTTCATGAACAAGGATGATCCCATCTAGGATTTTCCTTCCTTCCACATAGCCAGTTTTTTGGGGGAAATTAAGGAGGGGAACAAAGGTTTGAGTCGATTGGCACTGACTTTGGTGATGATTTCAAAAATACGATTGTAGAGGGCTAAGGAGTAAAATTTTATAGAGTCTTCCACTTTGTATTCCTTTGGGACAAGAGCAAGGAAGGTGGCATTAAGGGCTAGCAAGACATTAGAGTGGAGTCTAGAGTCTTCGACCATATCCTAGATGTCCCATTTTAAGATGGACCGGCAAGCTTGGAAAAAATTCGTGGTGAATCCGTCGGGGCCTGGAGATTTGTTATTAGGAATATCGAATACAACATGTTTGACTTCTTCAAGGATGATGGGTCTCATGAGGGCTTCATTTTTTATAGGAGAAACTAGTGAGGGGATATTCTAAGTGAATTTGTGAATGGAAGGTCTACGATCCCTTTCTGACTCTGTTGAAAGGGTTTGGAAATATTGGACCAGTTTCTATTCAATGTCATGATGATCCATTAGATTGTTGCCTTGGATGTCCTTTAGGGAGATAATACGATTGTGATGCCCATGCTGGATCATTGACCTATGAAATTTTTTTGAATTCTTTTCCCCCTCTTTGAGCTAATGAATTTGAGATTTTTGTTTCCACATAATCTCCTCCTGGTTGTCACGTTCATTTAGTTTCGTTTAAAGGTGCTCTTACTCCTGCACAAGTGTTTATGTTATGCCTTCATGGATCATGGCTTGTTGTATTTGCTCCATTTTATCAACAATTTGTTTTTTCTCTTGAAAGTTGTTGTTGAATTCTTCTTTGTTTCAGATTTATTTCATTTTTTATTTTTTTATTTTATTTTTAGAAAGTGAGGTAGTGAGATTGAAGTTGCCCCTAATAAACCAGTGGTGGTTGAGTAAAAAGGGTTGCATGGATTACAAGGAATTCATAAAATGAGCTTTATCATCAGCAGAATTGGGACCACAAACATTTGTTAGGAAGCCAGTCAGGCAAGATCCTATCAGGTTGAATTTTGCAGAGAGAGTATACTTAGTGGAGAAGAAATTAGATAGTGTAATAATAGTTGGGTTCCATAGGAGAGCTAGACCACTAGCATAGCCTTGAGCATCCAAGGCCATAGCTTGGGATCATGGCCAGATTCGTGAAACTAGGGTTTGAAGGAGAATATGGGGGCATTTAGTTTCTTGAATCATGACTATAGAGGGTTTTTCTTACAGAATTTTTTGTTTGAGGAGCCTTTGTTGGGTCTTTCCATTAAGGCCCCTTATGTTCCATGAGATAACTTTCATGAGGAACATGGGGGGGAGGGGGAGATGGACATTATCTATCATCAAGGCAATGCAACCTGAGTTTACTAAAAATTCTTCTGGATCTTTGAGAATTTATTTGTTGGAATGCATGCCTCTCTTTTTTTCCTCTCCAGAATTTTTCAAAGGTATTGAGGAGGAGGGTTTGATGTCCAGAGAGGGAATCAGGGTCATAACTTGTGATTTTGATACATTAAATATTTTATTGTATACCAAGGCATCTTTCAAGAGTTGTACTTGTTGTATAGGAATTGAATTGAGATCTTGTTGCTTGCAAGTCGTCATTATGGATTTCAAATCTAGATCTTCGAGATCCATATCCTCACCTTCATCTAAATCTGACTAGTCTTGTGTGTACTCCTACATCTCCTCTTCTTCTTATTTATTTATAGTTGCTTCTTGACCCAATGTTTTGTGTCTTTTAACATTTTCCTCCAATGGAGATGGATCAGATAAGGTTTGGCCTTGCAGAGGTCCATGTTATTCTTGTGAAACTTTATATTCTTCTTCCTGTGGTAGGGTTTCAAAGGAATTGTGTGATTTGAAGCCTTTATTGGATGGAGGTGGATTGAAGTTTTTCCTAGATTTTTTCCTGGATGAAACTTGCTCAAATCTTTCAACATCTTGGTTGCGAGGAGAAGGGGAAGTATTAGCTTGAGCATTTAGAGGGTAGTCTCAGAAGAGGTGGCCATGTTCATGGAAACGTTTGCAACAAAATGGAATGTGCTTGTAGTCTAGGGTTTGTACCCATTGACTATCCTAATAAAAGCGGTTGATGGACTCTGAAAAAGCTTTGGTGAGGTCCATGTATACACAAATTTAAGCATAAACTATGTAACAGTTGTTTTTTGTGATCTCCGAGGTTTTAACGAAGTTTCCAAGGGTGTTGCCAGTACCTTCGAGGATTTCCTCATCACAAAATTCACGAGGGAGGGAATATAGCCTAATCCAAACTGGTGCCACAATGAAATCTTCTTTCTCGGGCAAGAATCTTTCAGTAAAGGGTACAAAGTGGAGACCAGTGGAGTTAAAGAAATATGGGCCATTTTTAAAAACCCTGTCACAGTCTTTCATGTTGGAAAAAATAACAGTCAAGAATCCCTTTGAACCTAGATTGAGGTCAATTTAGAATTTGGGTTTCCATGTTGTATTTATCCACTATATGATAGGTTTTTCTATTGGCCATATTGATCCAGGTGGATATTGGTTGCCACCCACCTATTCCGACTGGCTGCTCTTGATAGTTTTTAGTGTAAATTATAACCTTGTACAATATCTACTGCAAACTGATATTCAGAAAAGAACAGAAAAGATACAATGGCAAATACAAACATTACACAGAGATTTTTCACCTGGAAACCCAAACCGGGAAAACTAGCATATATTATATCCATACATTGTGTTACATTGTTTACAATACAATATACATATAGGAGCCAGCGGCATCCAAAACCCTAACCCAATAACCTGGATTAGTCCAAAACCCTAATTCCTTAACCAGAACTAGAAAACCATCAGCAAAAAACCATGTGCCGAAAACCACCTAATATCATGTGGTCCCGGTAATATGTCGTCCCAGAAATATGTCGGCCCGGCGAAAATATGTTGGCCCGAAAAAAAATAATTTCGCGGGCGCTGCCCCCGAACCCCCGCGCGGGGGGCTCCGCCCCCCTCTAACCCCCCTGCGCGCCCGGCGCAGGCGCTCAGACACTACTACTCGTGCAAAGAATATAACACATACCCAACATTTAGTTCAACACATTCTTTTGTACTTCTTTGTAATTATGGGTTCTACACTCCCAGGGTTGTTTGAAGCCCTACACATCTTCCAGGTGGATACTGGTGGCCTCCCACTTAATCCAATTGGCTTATTTTGTATGTTTTCATGTTAGCACATATTGTTGTACTTCTAGGGCCATTTTGGGGCCCTAAACATTGGGGTTTTTTTTTGGCTCGCCACAATCAAACTATAGATAGAGTCAGAGTTTGACAGTGTAATGCGTAGTTCTATAAAAGACCTTTCCAACGGGCTATCACTACCTAAAACAAAGGTTGTATGCAAAAGTTACGACCCTGAGAAGTTGAGGTACCAACATACCCATAGGGGCCCACATAA
>SNQJ01S0031006.1:29753-60953 GCA_010110895.2 Picea sitchensis | reverse complement strand
TGGCGTTTCATCTCCTAGGGTTAGGTTTTTGGATGTCTAGGGTTTTGGCATTCATGAGTAATGTTAAAAAGGCCTATGGAGCCTCATTCTAATCATTATGCTTAGATGGATGCGCATAGAAACCACATCTCTTCTCAGAGATAACTACCACCATTCGAGCAAGTGTTTCACTTCTGCAGTTTTACAGTTTCAACCTATTTCATTTATTCAATAGAAGATATTGTTAATTGGATATCTGTGTTGTTCTTCATATCTCTGTGTTTATTGTATTCAGTCTGTTAATTAGTTTGTTCCACTCCTAAATATGGATTAGTGGTATCAAAGCGATTTGCTCTTCATTTATTTTTTCTTCGTGGATGTCCCCGACGAGATCTGGGTACAAGAAGTTGGGACTCGAACCAATCTATCCATTGCAAGATCGGTCGCGCCGAGCCCGACAACAACCTATGGGGGATGAAAATAAAGATGATGGAGCATGAGATCCTTTGAAAATGTTTCTCGAGGAATCCCTTGTGCAACAAAGGAACAAATTGATGGAAAACTTTGCACAGATCCTTCAACGATTGCCCACAGAAGAATCATCTTCATCAAGTGACCATGTAACCCCCTTAAAGGTACAAGTAAATTTTGATATTCCATTATTTGAAGGACTAATAGATGCAGATGTTGTAGATAGATTGTTGAATCTGCTCGAAGGGTATTTTTCGATCCACAATTTTTTTGATAGGGAAAAGATTGCTTTTGCACTCCTTAAAGTCATCCCCCATGATAAGGACTAGTGGGATACTTACTTTGAGAAAAGGGCCATAGAGGAATCTGTAATATTTGTGGTTGCCCCTACATGGGATTCCTTTCAGGATGACATTAAAGAACAATACTACCCTATTGGAAGCTACAAAGACCAATACACCAGATGGACCACCCTGGATCAAGAAAGGGACCAGACAGTACCAGATTTCACCAATATTTTCCATACCCTGCACACCAAATCGGGTATCAAAGACTCTGAGCGACATCTAGTGCTCAAATATTGTGGTTGTTTGCATAGATACATTCAAATGAAAATGGAGTTTTTGGACATCGCCTCATTGGATACGGCTTATAGATATGTTGTCAAGATCGAGAAAAAATTTAAGTAGAAGAGGTGAGAGTTTGGATCTACAAACTCCTCATAGCAGAAGCAGGGCAAAGGCCCCAACCCACATAGTAAGGGACGGAGAAAAGATGGCCACTCTCAGGACAACCAGTCCAAGATGCAACACAAGAAGGGCAATGAGAATAAGAAGAAGGACACAGGAAAATGGTGTGAATACCATAAAATCCCTTAGCACAACACTAAAGAATGTCGCTCCAAGAAGTCACTCATGATCGAGCTGAAGGATTCCAAGTCAGAGGTTGATTCTCACTCTGAATCAAACCCAGAAGGAGGGAAGCAGATTATCGATGTTGAACCCAATGCCACTATCGCTACCACCAAAGTCCAACCAAGCGAACTAGAAGAACCAAAGGAAGGAGAACGCCTCTCTCACTCACAGATGTGGGTAAAGGGGGCTCAACTTCATTTAATTGTCGATAGCAGTAGTCAAAAGAACATGATCTCAACAGAGGTCGTCAAGCAGCTGAACTTTTCGATGACACTGCACCCACAACCCTACACCATCGGCTGGCTTCGCCAAGGAAGAGATCTTCGTGTTAGCCAACAGTGTCATCTACCCTACAACATCAAGCCTTTTAAAGATGAGGTATTGTGTGATATTTCTCCCCTTGAAGTTTGTGATGTTCTTTTAGGACAACCATATTTGTGGAAGCGTCATGATGTGTATGAGTCTATACCCCGCAGTGTTATCATTACTTTGGGTAGACAATTGTACAGGATACTAGAGGTAGCGTCGCCTATCGTTATTTCTTTAATCTATACTAAGAAATGCATTAAGGTCATTTCACATATTCGGAAGTTCGTCTTCTTTATGATCCATGCTCCCAGTAAGAATAACATCATTTCCACATATGTAGCCTCTACATGGAGCCTCTCTTTGAAGTAGAAGCAAGTAGACGAGATCGTGGAAGAGTACAGAGACATCTTCTCCTCACCCCCTGGGGTACCGACGCATTGCCAAGTCAAGCATCCAATTGATCTAACCCCTAGTGCACCTCTGCCTAATGGACCAGTCTTTCATCGTTCACTGATGGAAAATGACGAAATCAAACATCAGATCCAAGAGCTTCTTTAGAAGGGGAACATCAAACCCAACTCCTGCCCTTGCAAAAGCCCGACTATACTGGTGGAGAAGAAGGATGGGACCTCGCAACTCTGCATTGATTACAAAACATTAAACAATATCACAGTTAGGAACTGGTATCCAATTCTCGGGATCAATGACCTTCTTGACCAATTAGAGGGGGCAAAGTTCTTCAACAAGTTTGACCTAATGTCTAGCTACCACTAGGTTCCCATTGAACAACCTGATGTATGGAAGACAACTTTCAAATCTAAAGAAGGTCTCTTCGAATGATTGGTCATGCCCTTTGGCTTAACAAATGCACCAACCACTTTCATGAGGTTGATGGATGATGTATTGAGACCCTTCACCAACTCTTTTGTGGTGGTATATTTGGATGACATCCTCATCTTCAACAAAACTTGGCAAGAGCACATGCGGCATATTCAACAATTTTTTAGCACTCTACAGCAGCACAAGCTATATGCCAACTTGGATAAATGTTCCTTTGGCATGAACAAGGTCCAATACTTGGGCTACATTATTGATGAGCATGCGGTACATGTTGATCCCGCTAAGATCCAAGTCATATGTGACTAGCCAACCCCAACCACATTAACCGAGCTTCGGAGCTTCTTGGGACTGGCCAACTTCTACCGATGGTTCGTGTTGGGATTCTCCCATATTGCATGGGCCCTCGGCCATGTGACCAAGCGCGGTGGCAGGGCAAAGTTCGTGTGGGGGTAGGAACAACAACGAGCATTTGGTGATCTGAAGCATCGCTTGTGCTCAACTCCAGTACTCTCCTTGCTCGATCTGCAACAATTGTTCGAGATTCAGACTGATGCATCTGACTATTCTATAGGCGCAGTTCTCACTCAGCATGGTCATCCAGTGGCATACCATAGCGAGACACTCTCAAATACTATCCAAAAATACCCCACCTATGACAAGGAAATGCATTCCATTGTACAAGCTTGTTGTCAATGGAAACATTACATTCTGGGAAAGGAGACAACCATCAACACTAATCACAAGCCTCTACAGTTCATACAGACACAGGAGAAGTTGCAGAATGACCGACATCATAAGTGGTCCACCCACCTGCAGCAGTTCCATCTCAACATCAAATATAAGACAGGGAGCACAAATCCTGTCGTTGACTGCCTCAGTCGACCTCCTATGGTTTCTCTCACCACTGTGCTCCATTCCTATGGACATGAGGCATTCGAATAGCCCCAACTTTATCAGCAAGATCCGAACTTCGCCACCACCTATCAGCTCTTGGGTACATGCAAAACTATCACCGATTTCACATTCAGGACGGACTGTTGTGCCATCTGGGCCATCTTTGTGTTCTTGCAAGCGAGCGTGCAAAGATGATTTGGGAATCCCACTATAGTTGGATGAAAAGACATTTTGGCGTGGAGAAAACTGTGGCAATTCTCCAGAAACATTTTTATTGGCCAAAACTTCGACAAGACGTCAGCAAGTATATCAGATATTGCATTGCTTGTGCCATTGCCAAGCCAACTATAAAGAAGCAAGGCTTATACACCCCTCTTCCTACCCCTGAGAAGCCCTGGGAATCCATCTCGATGGATTACATGTCTGGCCTTCCATCCACCAAGTAAGGAAATGATTGTGTATTTGTGGTCGTTGATCGGTTTTTGAAGATGGCCATCCTCACAGCCTGCAAGAAGAACATCACAACGAAAGATACTACCGAGTTCCTCTTTGAACAAGTGTGGGTCCATTTTGGGATACCACAAACCATCATCTCTGACCAGAACAACAGGTTCCTCATCACATTTTGGTCGAGTGTCTGGTCGTTGTTGGACACCAAGCTCACTAAATCCACTGTTTTCCACCCCCAAACAGATGACCAAACAAAGGTCGTTAATTCGATGTCTGTGCACATCCTGCACATGTACAACTCTAAGAATCCACGTACATGGGATGAGAGTCTCCCCTATTTTCAGCACAGTTACAACAAGGCTCTCCATAAATCCACCGGTCATAGCCCATTTTAGGTGGGACTGGGATTCCAACCCTTGGGTCCCATTGATGTTGCACTACCTCTTGCAACCACATGGACAACCTCTTCCCATGTTCAGTCGAAGACCGATAAAGCCACCAGATTCATTGAGTGGATTCAACACATCTGCCAACAGGTCCAAGAGATTTTGTAGAAAGCCAATGCTAAGTACAAGTTGCGCCATGATCAACACAAGGTACCACACCAGTTCGAGGTTGGAGATAAGGTCTAGTTACATTTGCAGAAGGAGCATCTTACAGGGCCCCATCGGAAGCTCCTCCCACTTCACTATGGGCCTTACACCATCACCAAGGCTCTGGGTAGAAATGCTTTTGACCTCAACACTCCACCCTTCCTTGGCTTGCACCCAGTGTTCAATGTGGACCTCCTTCGGCCATATTTTCCGCCATTATTGAACACTTCAGAAATCGTAGAACTACTGACACCAACAGAGCTCAGCCCTGGCTCCATGGAACATGCATCCACTGATCAAATAGTGGACACACAGGTCAAGGGCACTTGCCAGCAAAGGATCCAACTTTATCGGGTTGTCAAGGCAGGGCAACTCCTCCACCAAGGAAAGTGGTTCACCTAGGGCCAAACTCAACAGATTTTTCCTCACGTGATGGGGGAACTCAACGCAATGGAGACCGGTGCTTCCTAAGGGGGGAGGACCGATCCATGTGGATATTAGTGGCCACCCACCTATTCCAACTGGCTCCTCTTGATAGTTTTTAGTTCAACACGTTCTTATATACTTCTTTGTAATTGTGGGTTCTACACTTTTGGGGTTGTCTGGAGCCCTACACATATTTCAAGTGGATACTGGTGGCATCCCACTTAATCCAATTGGCTTATTTTGTATGCTTTCATGTCAACACATCTTGTTGTACTTCCAGGGCCGTTTTGGGGCATTAAACAATGTTTTTTTTGGCTCGACATAGTCAAACTGTAGATGGAGTTAGAGCTTGATGGTGTAATGTGTAGTTCTCGAAAAGACCTTTCCAAAGGGCTATCACGCGCCTAAAACGAATGTCGTATGCAAAAGTTACGACCCCGGGAAGTTGAGGTACCAACTTACCCATATGGGCCCACATAACTTTTGGCATTTTATCTCCTAGTGTTAGGGTTTTTTATGTCTAGGGTTTTGGCATTCACGAGTAATGTTAAAAAGGCCTCTGGAGCCTCATTGTAATCATTCTGCTCAGACGGATGCGCATAGCAACCACATCTCTTCTCAGAGATAGCGACCACTATTCGAGCAAGTGTTTCAGTTCTGCAGTTTTATAGTTTCAACCTATTTCATTTATTCAATAGAAGATAGTGTTCACTGGATATCTGTGTTGTTCTTCATATCTTTGTATTTATTGTATTCATACTATTAATCACTTCGTTCCTCTCCTAAATCCGGATCACATATGCCTATAAAATTGCCTATGAAGGCATGTTCCTGCATGTATTGAATATAACTGGCTATTTTCTCATTTTTTACCTCGTACTTCGGATTTTTAGCTACTTTAGGGAGGCATTTAGTGGTGGAGCTAAGATTTGAAGTTTCATGTTGTCTTTGATCCGTTGTTATTGCCCGAGGTCTCTCAACTAGTTGTTTTCCTTTTTCTGAGCCAGATGTGGTGTTAGTTTCTTGTACCCGAGTTACATGCGATGAGGAGGGGCCTCGAGGGCCATTCTAGTGGTGGAGCTAAGATTTGAAGTTTCATGTTGTCTTTGATCCGTTGTTATTGCCCGAGGTCTCTTAACTAGTTGTTTTCCTTTTTCTGAGCCAGATGTGGTGTTAGTTTCTTGTGCCCGAGTTACATGCGATGAGGAGGGGCCTCAAGGGCCATTCTAACGACCTACCAAAACACGGCTATAGGAGAGAGCGTTGCTCCCTCTTGTAGTCGAAGCTATGGAGGAAAGAAAAACCTAAGATATGAGCGCAAAAAACCCTAAAATTCATAAGTTGTAGAGCCCATTCTCATTTCTCATCTTCTAAATATGAAGATTTTAAAATCAATTCTAAACAAGACAAAAAAAAATTAAATACTTTTGGTTATGTTTATTTTTATTTAGAAAATGCATTGATATGGTGAAAACTTGAATAATGATCCTTAAGTTTTAAGTGTCAATATTAAAGTTGCTTATTGCATATTTTGTAGTTAGATATAATTAATAAGTTGCGGTAGAAATTTTTTGAAAATTACATTTATGATAATAAATGTAGATCTAAAAGCCCCTGGGGGGCAGCTCAATTGGCAAGTGTCGTGATATAGCGTGTTATGTACGATGAGTTTTCAAGTTCAAATCCCCCCGACTTACCCGTGCCTGCGGAAGGGGCATACGTATGGCACCTGGAGGTTATAGTGGTAGCGATCGGAATCGACCCCGTGTCACGCGAGTACGAGACCGACCCAGTTGTCGATTCCGCCAGCATAAAAAATAAAAAATAAATAAATAAATGTAGATCTAATTTTTTTAAGTACTTTTCGTTATATTTTTTTTATTTAATAAATGCATAGCCATAATAAGAGCTTGAATAATGATTGTTAAGTTTTAATGTTCTACTATGTCAATATATTTTCTAAATACATAATGCATTTTTAAATGCAAATAAACATAATGAAAAGCTAAAAAAAAAGTTGTTATTATCATTGAAATTTGATTGTGATGGTTTGAAACTTCACATCTTTATAAATGGTAGGTATGATTTAAAATATGAAATGGAAATTATTGAACAAGACATGTCAACTAACATCTTAGAAAGAGTTAAAAATGTCTTCTAAATGTACATATTGTTATTTTTAAGTATAAAAATTATTTGAAATAGTGGATGATATCACGTAAAAGTGTACATGACGATGTATAGGACAAATAAATTAAATTTAAATAGAATACTAAATAAATGTAATTATCTGATGTGATGATTTTTCATCTTTTAAAAAATTAACAAAAACATAAATTAATTTATCAAAAGATAATTCTTAACTTTAATTAAAAATATTTTTTAAATTAAAATTAAAAATAACTCCAAATATTTCTTTTAATGGAAAGTCAATAAAGTTCTACTCTAACCGCTTACTATATTTTACTTAAAACGCAATTGTGCATCGAAAAGACAAATCAGTATGAACTATCAAAATCTCATAAGTTTTTAATATGTTTTATTATTTTTATAGTGGGTATATTAACATATTTATATTTTTTTAATGATATAAAAAACTTAAATACAAACTTTGCATGGCATAAAGTGAAGTGGCAAAGTTTCATTAAGGGGAGCTAACCATCACATGTGTTATTGACATTGATGTTGGTGTTTTGTACAATAATTTATGGACAAGAGATGTTCATTTAGAAAATTTAAAATAAACATAAATCTAGTCGACAATTGAAAGTTATTATCTATTAGAGACTAAGTCTCAGAGAGAGCCCTCTCTAGATTAGAAGGGATAGTTTCCAGTAATAAAGTTGGTCTGTAGGTTACTTCTGTCATTTGTTTTCTCAGCCAGACAAATTTATAGAGTGCTAACAATTGCTTCTCTAAATCCTTGTAGTGTTAGTTGTGATTTATTGACTACATAAATTAACAACTCATCACTGAGTTGATCATTGCTAGTTAAGAGTTGTATTAAATTAGGTCTCCCCTCACTTGTAATCATCAATTTGTTATCAAACAGTGAAAATATAATTACTCATTTAAGTATAATTTCCATGGAGATGTATTTCTCAATATTTTATGATTTGTGGGTGTCTTCCACCCCCGGGTTTGTAGGTGCTCCCAACTCTTTGTTCATAATATTTTTCATTTCTCTTTATGCATGTTATTACTTCAATAGTTGCACTAGTAATTCCTTTTCAAGTCTGTGAATGTTGCATCTCATGTTGGATTTGTAATAAGAAATTATTGGTAGTAGGAAACATGGTCCCTAGCTTGCAACTAAGAGACCTCGGCTTCACTATAGGTTTGTTGGGTCGAGGAAGAAAGCTTGGCGGCCCAAACATTTTGGGTTGTTGTAGCCTTGTTAACTTGACATCCTACACAAATCTCTTCCACCCAACTTTTGATCTCTACTTTAGCATTGCTTTGAGGGGTCAATGTACCCTATGGCACTTGAGGGGATTAGGTTTAACATAGGCCAACTTGGGTCATGAGAGTATAATCTAATTTTTTTTGGTTGAGAACATGGTATTTGAAGCAAGTATTTGTCAAATTGATGTATTCAACCACTTGTATGAAAACCTTTATACCCACCATATGTAAACATATTGTTTGAGGTCCTTGAGTAGGTTGACTTTCATTGATATTCTTTTCTAATGTTGAGCTTTGAACAAGTGCTTAGGGTCATCAAAAATTGATTTTCCAAGGGGCTGTGAAAATTTCTCAAGGGAGAGATAGAATTGCATGGTAGAGATAGAAATTCTACCCACATTAGACAATAAATCTCATAATTTTCCTCGGTGAAAAAGTTTTCATACCAATGGAAGAAGGAAATAAAGTATTTCTACAAAACCGCAGATTGTAGGACACAATCTAGTCGTGCATGCATACTTGTTAGGAAAATAGATAAAAAAAAACCTATGGTCTTGCTTTGGGCCATCCAACAGTGTGGGCTATGAGGCTCCCATGCCTCCATTATTTATGTCCTAAAGATGGCCTCAAGAGGAATGAATCCCATGAAATCCTTGAGTAGTGTGTGTTGTTGGTACTAGGTGTAGACAACTTGATATTTAGAAATAGAAATTTCAATTCAAATATCACTAGGGCTGGGGCCAATTTCGTTACGTTGCAAAAGACCTTTGCACTATAACAAAACATGTCATCAACACCAAGTTTATCATTGAATTATAGTGCATTTATTTTTTATCTGAAGCATTCAACATAGAATTCAGTGTTAAACTAAATTTTGTATTTAGCGCTNGGGTCATGAGAGTATAATCTAATTTTTTTTGGTTGAGAACATGGTATTTGAAGCAAGTATTTGTCAAATTGATGTATTCAACCACTTGTATGAAAACCTTTATACCCACCATATGTAAACATATTGTTTGAGGTCCTTGAGTAGGTTGACTTTCATTGATATTCTTTTCTAATGTTGAGCTTTGAACAAGTGCTTAGGGTCATCAAAAATTGATTTTCCAAGGGGCTGTGAAAATTTCTCAAGGGAGAGATAGAATTGCATGGTAGAGATAGAAATTCTACCCACATTAGACAATAAATCTCATAATTTTCCTCGGTGAAAAAGTTTTCATACCAATGGAAGAAGGAAATAAAGTATTTCTACAAAACCGCAGATTGTAGGACACAATCTAGTCGTGCATGCATACTTGTTAGGAAAATAGATAAAAAAAAACCTATGGTCTTGCTTTGGGCCATCCAACAGTGTGGGCTATGAGGCTCCCATGCCTCCATTATTTATGTCCTAAAGATGGCCTCAAGAGGAATGAATCCCATGAAATCCTTGAGTAGTGTGTGTTGTTGGTACTAGGTGTAGACAACTTGATATTTAGAAATAGAAATTTCAATTCAAATATCACTAGGGCTGGGGCCAATTTCGTTACGTTGCAAAAGACCTTTGCACTATAACAAAACATGTCATCAACACCAAGTTTATCATTGAATTATAGTGCATTTATTTTTTATCTGAAGCATTCAACATAGAATTCAGTGTTAAACTAAATTTTGTATTTAGCGCTCGGTTTAGTGGAAGGTTTATCATCTGGTTTAGCGTTGACTTTAGCACAAAACTTAGCACTAACTTTAGTACATAATGTAGCACTAAGTTTAGTGTTAATTGTCTTTAAATTAAAATTTATGGAAATAAAAACAAAAAAAGGTAAAGGGAATGTTGGGATTTTAATCCAGATCACTTACAAAAACGTAAGAGCTCTACTTGGGCTACATTCCCACAAAATCTTCAATTAATAGTGTAGATCTAAACTGAATCTATATGAACCTAGTGGAAATTAAGATTTATGGAAACATAAATGGAAAATGGTATAAAATGAAAACAAGAGTAGAAGATTGTAAGGAAATGTTGGGATTTGAACCTAGATCACTTGTCAAAAGGAAAGAATTATATTTGAGCTACATTTCCACATAAATCTGCCATTAGAAAAGTAGATTTGAATTGAAACTAGCCTAACCCATGCATGAAAACAAGTGAACAATGCAAATCTAATACAATTATCAGCATTCAATACAAAGGAAAAAAGTAAATAATGAGAAATATATTAGTATCGGGATTTGAACCTAGATCTTGCTCCATAATGAAAGTGCCTTCCTTAGGCCACACCCATGAACCAGATCTGTGCATTAAATAGAACCCCCAAAATCTGATTTTTTTATTCTTTCTCCATTAAACCTACAACAAGAAAACAACAATAAACATTAGCTAATCAATAAAGGAAAAGTAAAGTAAAAGAGGAAGGAAGGAGGAGAAGGGAAGGGGGAATCTATGACCTTCCTCATGGAGGTTCCTCCATGCATGAAAACCTAAACTTGCAACAACAAAAGAACAATAAACATCAGTAAAACACTAAAGTAAAATAGAAGTAAAAGAAGAAGGAAGGAGACAAAGAGAAGAGAAAAATCATTGCCTTCATCGTGGAGGTTTACCTTAGCCCCCATGCATGAAACCATAAACTTGCAACAACAAAACAACAATAGACATTAACAAATCAATAAAGAAAAAAAAAAGTAAAAGTGGAAGGAAGGAGGAGAAGAGAAGGGAGAGGTCGTTACCTTGTTCATGGAAGCTCCTCCATGAAACTAAACTAGAACCCTAGTCTCCATGAGGATGAAACCCTAAGGGAGAAATGGAAAGGGGGAGAAAGAAAAAAGAAATAAAGGAGGGTTGAGGTTTTTATGAGGGAAAATAAGAAAATTAATTAATATAATAGAAATACCCTCACGCTCATGAAGATTGAGATAAGTATCTTATTTTTAGCTCTTGATATTTCTTAAATTTCTTTTTAAAAAGTTTCCCTCACTTTTATTTAATTACTCGAAAAACTTGATGTTGACATCGACGCCAAAGTCGACACTTAACCGACACTAAACCCATCATTATCAATATTGAACTTAACACAAATTTATCAAATTTAACACAAACTTTTAATATTTTTTTAGTTATACTATTTTACAAGATTTATTTTGAACACAATTTTAAAAAGCCACCACACAACATTTACACCAAAAGTAGTGAGCTTTGAATCCCCTTGTTCAAGATTCAATCCCTCGCATGTAAAAGGCTAGCATGTAAATGTAGAGAAAAAGAGCGCATTTAATAAGGAAAGCTCCCTCGCTCCTAAAATCATAGATGATTTTAGGGGTTAAATTTCGCAAATGGGCTAATTTTGAATGGTTTTTCCCAAAAAAGATTCGCCAATTTCCATTTTTTCTAAAAATGGTTCACCCAAATTCTATAGAACAAAATGATTTTACCTTAAAAATCGCCAAAAGTTTATAGAAACTATATAAAATCCTTAAAAATTTGAATGTTTTTACAAATCTATCGCCAAACATTTTAAATTTTCCATATTAAGGAGTAGTAAGATTAGCCCAGATTTTTACATTTTAATATAAATTTCCATCCTTAAATTCATCCCTGCCTAAAATCAAAAGTTTGAAAAGCATATTCGTAGGTTTGGACATATGTGGCTACCATGGGCTGTCGCCCATCGTTTTCCTAATAGATGTCTCCTCTTCTCAAAGCATCTCCGCTATTTGTAGGATGGAGATGAATATCACCTATGTATTCTCCTAGATAATGAGAGATACATATTTGGATGTATCCCGGGATTCTACCTTTAAATTAGAGGTCGGAGTTGTTGACTCGACATAAGCATATTTAAATACATCTCTATTTTCAAGCACGCATCGGATTGAATAACACGCGTGACCCATTTACATTCACGCACTTCTTTATGCCTTGGGACTCTTCATCATGGTGCCCACTCCCTTAGGTTTCTTTTTAAATTCTAGAATGGAACGTAATTTTAAATCTTAAATTTTAAAAAATATTTGAAGTTAGTGATTTAGTGTTTGTTTTGAGAATTTTAAGGTTTTGATATATAATATTATTATTAAATAAAATTTGGTTCTTTTAAATAATTTATTAGTGTTTTGTAACAGAGTTGGTCTAACTCTTCTAAGTTTTTGTCTTTTCGTCAGAATCCAACAACATAAATCTGTATGAAATCATAATTTTATGTTGTTTAAATTGTATTTCTAAATGTAAAAATGGATTCAACTTGTTGAAAAACTCTTGGGGCAATATGATTATGAGAATTAACCACTCAAATCTACAAATACAACAATTTTTTTCCATATTTAGAGCAAATATCCCCGGCTTGTTGAAAAACCCAAAACCTTTGGGGTAGTCGGATTACAGAGAATTAACCACTCAAATCTACAGATACAACAATTTATGGCCATATTTCAAGCAAATATCCTTGGAGTGTTGAAAAACCCTTGGGGCACTCGAATTACAGAGAATTAACCACTCACACAACAACAACAATTTCTAGCCATATTTCGATCAAATATCCCTGAAAAATGACCAAAACTTAGAATGTTTAGATTAGTTTTTATATGTTGAAAAGTTGTAGGGTTTTACCCTATTTCTTTATATCGGAGAAAGATCAAGTCATAATTAAAAGGTAATTTTAGGTCATACTTAAAACCAATGTAGATCAATCTAATTCAAATTGATAGATATCATGTGTTAAGAGGGATCAAATCTCTGAAGGTGCAAAATTTTACCTCCAAGGAACTGGATCTCTCTCTTTATATATATATATATATATATATATAATTGGACACTCTTGGATGGATCGACTAGATTTTGTTATTTGATCCACTGTCTTCCCAACACCACTAGTCAACTCCATATTGAGCTAGTAGAATCTCATACTATTGAAATGTTTTGACAATGATTTTTTTTTTTTTCAATTGTTTTATATATATAATGAGTTGATATTGAAATATTTTACTTGAACTGAACAATGAAATATTTTATTTCTTGCTTATATTGAAATAGGTTTTATGCTTATATTAGAATATTTTTTTTTTAGGATTTTAAGTTGATTATTGTGGTTATATGGATTTTTTTTGACATAATAATAATATTATTGGTATAAAAATAAAGGATGATGATTATATTAATAAGAATTGGTTCAATATAATTGATGTTTCCAGACAATCTTCTAACTTGTCAATGTATATGTCAAAAAGGGTAATGGATAGGGGACAACCTTTCTTGACTCTTATATTGCAGTTAATTTCTTTTGACCAATCCTCAGTGCTCCTAAACTTGACAATAACACTCTCATGCAACCTTATCACAACAACTCTCATCCTAGAGGGAACTTTTATCTCTTCCAACCTATTCCAAAGGTTAGTCATAGGCATAGTGAATAAGGTTTCCTAAAATCAACGAAACAATAAAAGGAGATTGGTTTTACTATTGCAACACCCCTCTGCAATGATCCTAAGCTTGACAAGGTGGTCCACGGTTGAATGATAACCTCTAAAATTGACCTACCCTTTAGCTCTTTTTCCATGTCTTTCTAGCCATATGCTTATCTTCTTTTCCAAAATACTTCCATATAGATTGGCCAAAATGGAGCTAATCATAATGGTCCTATAATTAGAGTGATTGTTTTTATCCCCACTTTTAAAGATAGGTACAATGAATCTTTGGGTCCAGGGTTTAGGGAAGCCCTACTTGACCATTAAATTGAAGAGATTATGTATGTGAAGGATCATAATAAGCCCTCCAAATTTTAATATTTTTCATTTTTAAATATTGCAGCTTGGTAGCCTTCGATGTCTTTTCCATTTGCAAGTCGCTTAACCCCAAACTTTATGCCTTCTATAGAAAAAACTTCATCCCTTGTATAAACTTTTGGAATGTTGTCCAAGACATTAGGGGATTCATAAAGACTTTTAGGGTAGGAATTCCAGTTTTCAGGGGAATCATATAGTTTTCTTTAGTTTTACGAGTCAAAATTTGTCTCCAAAATTTCTTTGGATATAGCTTAGATAGGTGCAAAAGCTTCTCTTGCTTTCTATTTATGTAGTGCATTTTTTTTCTTTTAATTAGGGCTTTGTATCTATTAATCTTATCAGATTTCAAAGGCTCGTTAGAGGCATCCTTAATGGATTTTCTAGCAAGTTTACACTCGTTATCATACCAATGATTGGAAATTCTATTCTTCTTTTTACTCAACACTTCAATAGAGAATTTTTTTATGGAGGTAGAGAGGGTTGTTGTAAAATTATGATAGATGTCTTCAATATTGTTATGATATGATATAATATTTAATTCGGTGTTTAAGTCCTTTAAGAAGAGATCAACTTTCTTTTTTGTCAAAAAGCAAGTGCTTTTGGTTATAAGAGTTATCTTCAAGGGGGTTTTTTGCATGATAAAATTTAGAGTTAGGATTAAAGGACTATGATCTGAGTTACGCTCATGGTCGTTTGAAAGGTCAAATTTTATTATTTGGCTGTAAACAAGGATATTTGATATCACATAATCCAAAGCACTACTACCCAGCCCATGGAAAAAAGTCATCTGGTTAGATTTCAACCACTTCATTTGACCATTGCAAATGACTAGATCTCGATAATTGCAAAGCTTGATTAGCTTAGTACCATGCAAATTCTCGATCAGGTCTTTCGAATTTCACTTGTATCTATTAGCTCAAATAAGGTCCTCGTCTAGCCGTAGAGGATCAAGGTTTGAATCATTGCTTAAGATAATAGCTTGATTAGTTGTAGTTCTAGCATTAAAGTCTCCTAGTAGGAGGATACTACCTTCATTTCTCATACTGTAAATATCTTGTTCTAAGTTGCTTTTAAAGGGACAATTTTTATCTAGAATTAATAGGCACAAAATAACACATTGTTTTTTTTTTCCTCGGAAAAAGATCATAATTTCATTATGGTATAACAAAATTACATACACAGATATGAACCAGTTAATACTTAACTACATGCATATTTTCCAACATAAAGGAAAAGTTGTTTATCTCCCATAGATGCATATACATACATCACTTACAAATTATGTTAATCAATTTTGTTCCCAAAATTTTAGTAGCCTTCTAAAATAGTTCCATAATCATACGCATTCCTTCCATGCATCAAAAAGTAATAATATCCCGTCAAAATATAGAGTCTCCTCTCATGAGAGGTATTCTAGCTCCCATAGTCAATTGTCTTGTCTTTCATGGAATGGTCAATGGTAGTATCACTGTGATCCATCGAGAGTGTGTTTGGTAACGTGCCATAGACCAAAGTCTAACTTCGTGGATTCCTTGGAAAGTGTGTCTACCATTCAATTCCTTTCCCTGTAAATATGAGAAAAAGAGATATTGTCAAATAAACTTTGATACGAAGTACATCCTCTAGCAAAGGAAGCAAGCAAGAAATTTGGCATCTATGTATCCCATTAGCCCAGTTGATGATAACTAAAGAATCGCTAAAAGACTTGTAAAGATCTACATCCCTTCTCAATTTCAAAGAGTAAGAGTAGTTTTAAGGCCAAGAGTTCAGAGTAATTATTTGTGCCAGCCCCCAATCCATCTTTAAGAAAAAAGTAATGTGATTGTGAGAGATAGAGGAAACTTCCCCCCCCCCACAGTTTCTCTGATTAGACGGGGAGGCTCCATCGAAGTAAGCCCATGGGATACTTAAATCAGGAGTCTCCTCCCTAACATCCCTTGGGCGCGCCACAGTACCCCCACCAGAGCTCGAAAAGGATTTGTAAACCCTAATACTTTTGACCGCTACCCTTTCTACTCAAGAGTTTTCTTCTTGGAATATGTGACCATTTCGGGTGATCCAAATCCCCCAGGCGATAATGAAAGGGAAGGCCCAAAGTTCCTCTTGCCCACGACCCATCAGCTAGGCCTTTAAGGCCAGTTCAAAGGTATTTCCTTGCCAGTCCGAGAGAGTGGGCATCAATTCCCTTGTAAAATCCCAGACTTCCCTGACAAAAGGACAATGTAATAAAAGATAGTCCATTGTTTATAAATGTGATTTGCAGAGAGCACAACGACCTGACCCAAAAAGAGGCACCTTTGTAGGTTGTCCTAGGTGGCAATTTTATTTGCCAAAATCGACCAAATTAAACTTTCCCCTTCACTGGACAAGATTGTTTCCATATCTTACGCCACCACCAAAGAGGTTCCCGTTCATGAAGATCTGTTGTTAACTTTAAATATCCAGAGTGGGGAGTGTATTCGCCATCCCCTACACCATCCCAAAGTAATTCGTCGTCTCTATCAACCAGACATATCGAGGCTTCCCGTAGGTTTTGTGTGTATCTATTCCAATAAAGCAAGTCTTCCTCTAAGAATCCAAGCCTATGCCTCGCCATCCATCCTTGGTGCCACATATTTGAAGTGAGAGAATCGCCCACCCGTGCCAGATGGAAGAATCCTCCCGATGCCAGTTTTTGCCTTAATCCCTAAGGCAGGATATGTCCAAGTTGGCACCTGGGCCAAGGGTCCAGGCCAAGATGCACCAAACTTCCAGAACCCACTCTCCACACCAATCTCGTCACTACTAGATCAAAACCCTTAATCAAAGCCTTCCAAATAATAGAAATCCCCGCCGAAGAAATGTTTAAAGGTCGAACCCAATCTAAAATTGAAAGTGGAGCAATATATTTCTGATGGATTACCTGGGTCCAGAGACTAGAAGTCTTTGTCAATCGCCAGGAGCATTTTCCCGCAAGAGCTTTAGAGAAGAAAAAAATATTCTTCAGACCCCAGCCACAGAGGGCCTTTGGATTCACAATCCGATCCCATCTTACCCAGGGTAAAACTTTGTTGTTCTTATTGCCCTGCCATAGATATGTAAAGCATAATTTCCTCATCTTCTCCAGAATGCCTTTGGGAATCTAGGCTAAAAACATCCAGTAAATCGGAATAGCTTCTAATACCGACTTTACCAGGACTAACCGCCCAGCCATAGAAAGCCATTGATGGCTCCAACATTTAAGCCTTTTTTCCAGTTTTTCTATAAGCCACCGCCAATCAATCTTCCTATATTCATTTGGTTTCAATTGAAAACCAAGGTATTTCAACCCTTCATCAAGATCAAAGACTTGAAAGTGAAGTCTCTCTGCAATGTATTGTGTTTCCTCTTCATCCAACGAAGAGAAAGTGATACTTGACTTTTGTGCATTGATTTCCATGCTGGTGGCTTGTTTGAAGAGTAGAAGTCCTTCGCACAGTTTTCCAATATCCTGTCTTGAGCCATCACAAAAAATTAATATGTCAGCCACAAAGAGTAAGTGAGAGATGTATAATCCCTGAGAAATTTTGATGCCTCTTAAGCTACCAATAGACTTGGCTTCGATCAAGTAACAACTAAGACACTCCACGACCAGAAGAAAAAGAAGTGGAGATAGGGGGCAACCTTGTCGAATCCCCCTTTCCGCTTTGAAAAAAGGGGTGGTTGAGCCATTGATCAGAAGAGAGAAGGATACTGAGGATAAACATGCCATAATCGAATTTGTAAAAGCTACTCCAAATCCAAGATGAATTAACAACATGAGAATATAAAGCCAGTTTACCCTGTCAAAAGCATTTGAGAGACCAATTTTTATCACTGCACCTTTGAGTTTCTTAATTTTCATGCTGTGTAGACCTTCCTGTGCCACCTCAATGGCTTCATGAATCTATCTGCCTTTCAGAAAACCAAACTACTCACCGGAGATGTGTCGTGAAAGAATATATTTTAAACGGAGGTTGATGACTCTTGAGATAATCTTGTAGATACAATTACAGAGGGAGATCAGATGAAAAATCATCAAAAGTAGTTGGATTACCAGATTTGGGGATTAAAGCGATGAAGGTGGCATTTAAAGGTTCATGAATACACCCATTTTTCTTGGACTCCTCCACTACTTTTAGAATATCATTACCCAACAAATCAAAGAAACCCAGAAAGAATTCAATTGGTCAACCATCCGGACTTGGACTCTTCCCTTTCTGGAAGGATTTCATGACAGCTAGTAATTCCTATTAAGTAACCCAAAAAATTAAGGACTCCCTCTCATCTTCCTCCACAAATCGTGGGAAGAATCTGGCTGCTTTCACAATTTCCCCTATTAAAGAGCATGGTTGTGCCTTGAACAGATATTTAAAATGAGAAATCCCTAAAGATGAAAGCCCTTCAAAGGTGTTGACCAGTTGGCCATCCCTCTGAGAGAGACCCCAAATGGTATTATTCAATTTCCTGCCTTTGGCATAAGAATGGAAGAATTTTGTGTTCTCATCCCCACAAGCGAGCCAAATAGCCCGACTTTTTAGACGCCATAAAGCTTCCTTGTCAGCCAAAATAATTCTTTGCCGAAGTTCCACTTGTACAAGCTCCTCCCTAGCTTCCCTGGAGCTGAAGCCAATATCAGGGTCATCCTGCCAGTCCAAAATATTTTTTTCAAGAGAGAGAAGCTCATGTTCTTCTTTTACTTTTTTCTCATGCGCCCAAGAGATGGTAGCTTGTTTAACTTTCTTTAGATTGTCCATAAAAAGAATTGTAGCATGTGAGTTGTGTAGTGGTCCTATAGGAATCCATAGATTACATACTAAGGCCTGATACTCAGGATCCTTTAGCCATCCTTCAAAGAATTTGAAGGGGCTGGGTGTACATCGATCTCTTCCACTTAATTCCAAAACAATCAGGTTGTGATCTGATTCACCACCACTAGCGACCCATTGACAAACAGACCCCAAGAGGTGTTGGTTGTGGAACCTAATTATCTCCCCAGTTAGGGAGTCCTTGCTTTCAGTAGTGTTTATACCCATGAAGTATTTACACCCGAGAAGTATGTACACCCTTCCATGTGGGGGGGTTGTAGGGGGGGATTACCCCCTTTGAAGGGTCTATGGGAAAGTGGTCTACTGGTGGGGGTTCGGGGACAAAGACAATGAAGAAAAATTTGCCTTATAAAATTATATTGTAATTTCATTGTAAATGGGCCCAGATTCATTTATAATTAGAAGTAGATCTAATGGTAGAGATTATGTTAGGGTTTTGCCCTAGAGGCAACCCTCTTTTATGAAATGTATACATGACTATGATTGATGGTGAATATAGTATTACGAGAGGATCTTGTGTGAGAAAGAAGAGGAGGATTGGGGAGTTTTCACTGTAGGTTGTATCCCTTCATTTCTTGAATAATAAAGGAAGGACCACAGAGAATTTCTACGGTGGGCCCCATTATGCTGGGTGAATACGTAAATCTGTGTCTCTCACATGTGTGTGTCTTACGTGTTTTGTTTCTACATTTGTTTTTATTTTGTACTTTCTGTGATCCCATGTTTTCTTTCATGGTATGAGCATAAGGCCTTTCATAAAGAAAGAGGGTTCACAGTTTCAAGTGGGAGCAATGTAGGAAGATGGAAAGTTTAGGTCGAGAAATTTACTTGACCAAAACTACAGGTTATGGAAGATCTGAGATGGAAGATTATTTATATCAAAAGGATCTATTCCTACCATTAGTAGATATGAAGAAGTCGATGACTATGAAGGGCGAAGAATGGGAGATTAAGATAGAAAGGCTCTAGGAGCGATACAGTTGAGCTTGTGATTAGCCGATGGCTTTCAATATTCCGAAAGAAAAAAAGAAACAAGAAGAGGGTTTGATGGCAGCGTTGGCCAAATTGTATGCAAAACCTATTTCCGAATAAGGTATTTCTAATGAAGAGAGAGATTATTTAATGAAGATGTCAAAAGGTGGGTGCATTGCGGATCATTTAAATGAATTTAATACGGTTACTAATCAACTAAGTTATGTAGAAGTGGACTTTGATGATGAGGTTAGGGCTCTTCTAATCTTGTGCTCATTGCAGAAAGATGGAATGACTTGGTAATGAAACATGGTAACCTCTGTCTGGTTCGTCACTTTAAAATTTGATATTATTGTTGGTATTATCATAGTGAGAAATCACACAGCCCGGAAAACCGCAGAGATGAGACATATCCAGAATCGTTGAACATGGAGAGCAGACAAAAGGATAGAGAAAGACTCGAGGAAACCACTTGAGAAATTCTAGGAAGAGCTGATCCAAATTAGACTTGGAAAGATAGAGTGCTAGAATTGTGGGAAGAAAGGACATAGAAGAAGGCTACTTGAGCTCAAAAGAAACAAAAGAGATGGAAACACATGAGAGAGAAATCAAAACAAATGTAACGGGTGATGTGTTACAAAGAGATGCTTTGATTCTTTCGTAGATAATATTTATGAGTCTTAAGTAGTAGATTCCAAAGAGCTTCATTTCATGACACACCCATAGGAAACATTTTCTAGATTATGTTCCAAGAGATTTTGGGTGAGGTTCATTTGGGTGATGATGGACCATACAAAATTGTTGGAATGGAAGGTAAAAATAAAAGCAAATGGAAACCAATGGTTGTTGAAAGAATTAAAACATGTTCCAGATTTAAAAAATCTGATTTCAGCAGAGGCGGTTAGCAGAAGTAGAAGGTTATTATATCCATATTTACATATATGACGTGGAAGGTCATCAAAGGTCATTGGTGATAGCGAAAGGAGAAAGGTAGGTACATTGTATCTATATGTATTGGTAATGCCGACTCTTCTATCTCTTTAGCTTCTGAGTGGATACAACACTATGGCATCATAGGTTTGGGACACATGAGTGAGAAGGGTATGCAAATCCTTCACAAAAGAAATTTGTTGGGATCTTAAAACAAATTGATTTGGACTTACTGTGAGCATTGTGTTTATGGAAAACAAAGAGAGTCCAGTTCGAGTGGGAAGAAAAGAAGAATGAAAAGGTTAGAGCTTGTGCATACAGAGATGTATGGGGACCAACTCAATTATCATCTCTTGGTGGCTCTCATTGTTATATTACTTTTATTGATGATGCAACTAGAAAAACTTGGGTTTATTGCATTACGACAAAACTATGTTTTGATACTTTTAAGAAATGGAGAGAAGCTTTGGTTGAGATAGAGCGGGGAAAAAGTTTGAAGTGTCTCGGATGAGATAATGGAGGTGAATCTCACTAGCGACCTTGAGTTTGATGATTGTGTTCCTTCATAGGATTCATAGAGAGAGCAGTTCCACGAACACCTGAAAATATGGGTATTGTCGAGAAAGGATGAAACGGGGACAATCATGGGCGTGCAAGAATTATGTTAGTTTTACTTACCACAGTTTTAGAGGCCGAGATATTTGTAGAATCTTTTGGTGTTTGCATAATAAGCGAAGGGACCTTCAAAGCTCTTTGGATGAGGTAGAATTCAGGAGGAATGGACAGGAGAAAAGTTAAACTATTCTTTTTGAAAACTTTGATTTGTGAAGCATTTGTCTATATTGATAAGAAAATAGAACAAGCTTGAGAGGCAAAATCCAAGAAATGTACCTTTATTGGATATGGTATTGTGATTTTGGTTATAGCTTATGGGATTATGAAAATAACAAAATCATTAGAATTAGAGATTTCATATTCAATGAGATCATGTATAAAGATGAGTTCGCGAGGGAAAGCTTGAGGAAAGCGGAAAAACAAAGAGGCTACCACCCAGTGCTTGATGAGATCGCGAAAAGGAAATTCAAAGGAACACGAAAATCAAAGGAATCTTCTTGACGGGGAGGCGGGTACCTCAAACACCTACAAGTGTTGTTAGAGATCTACCAAGTTAAGTATACCCACAGGCGATACTCTCCTTCATTATATTATTTATTGTTGGTGTTCGGTGAACGAATGTTATGAAGATGCAATGCAGGTGGACACCAAAAGAAGTGGGAACAAGGCATGAAAGGAAATGGATTCCTTGGAAAATAGGACAGGACTTGGGTTCCAGTGCACTGCGGTAAAAAGAGCATTATGCGGAATAGAGAAATGGGTTTTACAAGTTGAAGGAGAGAAGATGGAGGAGGAAAAGCGGTACAAGGCTAGACTTGTTTAGGGGTTTGCACAAAAATAAAAGGTATAGATTACGATGAGAAATAATTTTCTCCTATTGGTAAAATACGGCTGAATTAGAACTATTTTAAGTCTTGTGGGCGGTAGAAGATTTTCATCTTGAGCAGTTAGATCTTAAAAACGAATTTCTCCATGGGGATTTGGGGAAAGAGATTTATATCTGATACAGTGGTATGAGGTCAAATGGAAGAATTTGGTATGCAGGTTGAAGGAGGGCTTGTATGGCCTAAAGCAAGCTCCAAAGCGTGTTATCACGAAGTTTAGCGGGTTATAGCCGAGCAGGTTATAGTAGATGTCATTCGATCCAGCATGTCTATTTTAAACTAGAAAATGGAAGTTATATTATCTTGCTATTATATATAAATGACATGCTTATTTCACGAGGGTCTAATATGGAGATATAAATATGCTCAAGAAGAAATTAGCCAATTCATTTTAGATGAAGGAGGATTTGGGTGCTGCAAAGAAAATCGCTGGTATGAGAATAACAAGATTGAGGAAAAATATAATGACATTGTCTCGGGGTGAATACACAAAGAAGGTGTTGGAAGGTTTAGAATCTGTGAGAATGCAAAACAGGAGTTAAGTACACCTTTGTGATACATTTCAAATTAACTAAGTATTGTCCCAAGACCACGGAGATAGAATACATGTCGGTCCCCACATATTCATCAGGTTGGCGACGATTGCGTACAATGGTTTACCTGGTCGGATATTGCACATCACGGTGGGAGTTGTGGCGGTATTGAACAATCCATGTAAAGAAAATTTGGAGGTATTAAAGTGGATTCTCGGTATTTGAGAGGTACTACTACTATGCATTATGTTTTGGAGGTTGAGACACTTTTCTGGGGATATGTTGATTCAGATATGGCGGGTAATAAAGAGACAACGAAAGGAGAAGCACCGAGGTATGTTTTTACTATAGGTGGAACAACGGTAAGTTGGATTTCTGCAAAACTACAAAAGGTTGTTGCACTTTCAACAACTGAGGTAGAGTATGTTGTTGTTGTAGAGGCTAGTAAAGAGATGGTTGGTTACAAAGGTTCATGGAGGAATTGGGAAAGAAGCGGAGAATAGCAAGTTGTAATGTAGTGATTGAGTGCCATTCACCTTGCAAAGAACTTCGCCTTCCGGTGAAGACTAAGCATATACGGTTGAGGTACCACTTCATATGATCCGCTTTGGAAGATGGACAATTGAAGCTAGAAAAGATACCTGCTTGAGAATCCACAGACATGTTAACAAAGGGAGTAACCGGGGAGAAAGTGAGTTCTTGCTCAGTTTGATGGAGTCTTCAGAATGAAGGTGAAGATGAGAAAAATTTCAGGTCCAAGAAGGTTCAAAGTCAGCATATACAACGTGATTGGAGTTGTTGAGATCAGTCTCAAGTGGGAGATTGTTGGTTGTGGAGCGATTATCTTCTAATCGAGAGGTCCTTGCTTTTCGATAAGTTTTTATACCCATGAAGTATTTACACCCCGGAGAGTATATACACTCTTCAAGAGTGCGGTACACCCTGCCCAGTCGAGGGTCCATCCCCTAAATTTGGGAATACAGGGAATAGCGGGCCCCGGCTCGGTGAAGCCCGAAGCAAAAAGTACTTATATAAAAGGTATATTGTAATTTCATTGTAAATCACGACCATTCATTATAAGATTGGTAGATCCTAGATAGAGATTATGTTAGGGTTTTGCCCTAGAAGGAAACCCCCTTTTATAGAAGGAAATGTGTTGCGACTATGATTGATGGTGAATATTATATTACGAGATAGGAGTGTGAGAGAAAGAAGAGGAAGTTAGCGGGTTTTGCTATAGGTTGTATCCCACTTCATTTCTTTGGATAATAATAAAGGAAGGACACGGCAATTTCTGCAGTGGGCGTAGCCCACCTTTGGAGTGAACCATGTAAATCATTGTCTCTCTTGTATTGTGTCTTATGTGTTTTGTTTTAAATTTGTTTTTATTTTATTGCTCCATGATCTGTTTTCTAACAAAGGGAGTCCACGGATCTCTTGTCGGTGAGGAAGCGATCAAAGCGTTTTGAAACTCTAGCATCACCGGTCCTCAAATTCCGCCAAGTTGGTTGTAACTTAATTTGATATAGATCCAACAATTCAATATAATCAAGATAGTGCGTGAAATAGTCAATCAAGGGGTCCAGAGTTGAACGGGGACCCCAGACCTCCACTTGAACAGGGGCCCCAGACCTCCGTCGCTCCCAATGAAAAATTTAGGTCCCCACCCACAATAACCCCTGGTTGAGAAAGCCAAGGGCACAAGGCCAGAGAGTCCCATTAACGTTTCCGCTCAGCATAGGGACCGTAAATATTAATGATCACCAAGGCGCGCCCTAGCTCCTCAGAGAACAAAATGAGGCCAATCCCCGAAATGAAGCCCCAAACACTATCACATCTGCCACTCTTGAGTCTCCAACTTGTGGCAAGTCCCCCAGAGCATCCTTTTACATCTACCGCCACAAACGACCAGCCGGGAAGAAGTGCTTCCAAAGAATTTACCACTAACTCGCTGACTCCCAGGGTTTCTTGGAGAAATATTACGTTCGAGTTGTTAATAGAAACTAGTCTTTTCAAAGACGATCTTTTTTCCGAGCTCGCCAAACCCCTGCAGTTGAAGGAGAGAATTTTCATGAGGTAACCAACTCATGGGGTTGCTTTGCTCTAAGCACCCATTCAATAGAGGTTTGCCTTCCCGAAGCCACATCGAGTTTGGCTCAATCTTGTGCCAGAAGAAAGTGTGAGCGCCTGCCCCGACCCCACGAAAAAGACAAAGCCCGAGAAAGAGACCCCAAACTAGACCCAAGTGGATCTTTCGCATCGCATCCTCTCGAAGCTTCAGAGCACACAACCCTATTGCAAAGGGTGTAACAGATCTTGGACCCCTCAAGAGACTGGGTACTGGAGGATGACTGAAAAGCTTAAAGAGAGGGAGTCCCACAAAGAGACCTAGGAGGAGAGGGTAGGGGCGAAACAATATCCAAAGGTAAGGATTCAAAGGTGAAAGTAGAACCCCCAAAATATTCAGTCGCAGGGGTCACCGAAACAAAGGGGTCCCCAAGCGAACAGTAATCACTTGTCACATGACCCGAAGTAACCACATGTGTGCTAATCGATGAAAGAAAAAGAGCCCCGGGGGGGGGAGAGGGAGAAAAACGCCGACACGGGCCGGGGGAGCAAAAAGGGATAACGAAGAAGAGACGTTTAAACCCAGAGAACCTGAAGGAAGAACCAAATCAATATCAGAAGAAGCAATGAGAGGCAAAGAGAACTATTGCTTACCCAACACCAGAAGAGATCTTGGACAAGCCTGCAAAGAAGATTTTTGAACTTTAGTGAGTGTCAAGTCTCTGTCCACCGAAGAAGGACTCGCAGGGGAAGACGAATGTTGCATGCTGACCCTACCTGAGTCCACGTCCTGGGGGATCACTACATGTGTTCCTCTAGTGGCCCCAAGGTCTGAAACCACTCTATCCAGCCCAGAGTCGATTCCAACATCCAAAGTGTCCCTAAATTTGCCCTTGAAGGGAAGTTTGCAGTCCGCAACCCCATGCCCATAAGCATGACATCTATGGCATCTGAAGGGGATTCCTTCATAGTCTAAAGGCTAAAGAAAAAAACCGGAGGTCGTCTCAATTTTCAGCTCCTTTAAAAGACCCAAACAAAGGTCCAGCCACACCAAGATCCTAGCAACTGCATAAGCCCCGTATCTTCAAAAGAGTAATCAGCCTCCAATAAATCACTGAGTCTTTTACCAATGGCCGAAAAATGAACAGAGTTCCAATGTTGCATAGGAAGGCCCGGTAACTGGACCCAAACCGAAACCACATCAACCCTCTCCTATTTGGCATCAAATATTGGGGTCCAGCGCTTGGGAACAATAGGGGTGCCAACCATTGTCCAGGATTTAGAGAGAACCCAGGCCACATCAGAAGAGTCCTTGAAAACAAAAGAAAACCAACCCTTGGCTAACAACCAAATACTGGGAAAGGAAGAAAGTTTTGTGCCCTAGGATTTATCCACCCAAGAGCGAAGAAAGATGGTTCCCAACCTTTTACCTCTTGCTCGCCCCACTATAGTGAGTTCTGAGAACTCGACCACACGGTCCATAGCTATGTCCTTGCCAAATATCAAACTGTTTGGATTAGAGTAGTCCCGAGCACACTGAGAATTCCTATGAGCCGAGCGCTTTGATGCTCCAAAATCCTTCGAGCGTTCCTGACCTCCCATGTTCACAAAACCTTTGGATCCCAAACTCGAAGGAGAAGCATTAAGGCTAGAAGCCCTACTTGGAGAAGAAGCCCTCCCAAAGAAAGCACCGACCGTCGTCGCAGGTTTTGGGAATGTTCCCTGATCGTTGATGAGCTCTGAGGGTGAGAAATGGACTCTAGAGTCATCCACCTCCAAATCTTTTTGTTGTGAGGCCCAACAATCAGCATTAAATATAGCCTTAAGCTCGGGTCCGATGCACTCAAAAATTCCCTCTGATAGACCCGGGAAAGGGACCAGCCCATAATCAAAACCCAACAAAGTAGTCGCCAAGGGTCCAAATGTCAGCCCACTCGAAAAAGACAAAGCAAGCAAGGTGTGAGTCCCCATAAAAACGCCATATGTCAGAGGTAATTTCAAACCCTCTGGATTCAGCTCCAACCCTCTGGATTCAGCTCCTCTGATCCCAATGAGATAACGACAGGGGTGTTTGGGGCCCTAGACTTTGGTCCACCCACTGCATCTCCCAAATCCACCGCCCCACCCGGATCCATTCTGATCCAGCCAAGACAAGAAAGAAGAAAAGGCTCACAGAAACCCTACCCTCCAAGCTTAAACCAAGCCAAAACCCCAAAATCTTGGCCAAAAAACTCCACCCGCTTCTGCACCCGACCAAGAGAGCCTAGACGCCGACCTCCATCCCTGTCGTCGGTCGCCTGGCCCGTTCTCCACAGCGTCCTGATCACCTATCCAACACCAATCCCAAGCATTTCCTCCATTGTGAATTCATCCCTCTCAATTGGAAACAAAGTGACTTTCATTGTTAATGATCAAGATTATCCATTAGGGAAGGTTGGCATCATTATGTTTGATATTAACCTAGTTGATTCGACAAGCTCTTATCAAGTTTCTCTTACAAGCTTCTCTTGGGCCAAAATAACACATTGCTATATACATCTTCTTAGCATTAATATATGAAATATCCATCCAAATGAATTGATTGAGAGGGTCTTTTTTATGAAGACGAATATGCGGAGAAATGTTTTTTCTTATGTAACAAACTATGCATCCAACCCCTTTACGAGAGGATTTCTTGTTCCATGTTGACCACAATATAAAACCTTCTATGTTAGGGACCTTAGATTCCTCATGCTCCCAAGTTTCAACCAGAAATATAATATTAATTTCACTTGGGATCCAACTTAATATAGGCCCTTTGTTCTAGGGAAAGCCTCAAAAGTTCAAAGAGAGGATGTGAAGTGTCTCAAATTGCTATTTATTGTTATCCTTTTGGTCTCTATCCCTAAAAATAGTTTTCTGGTTCCTAATTATTGCCCATTTCCCTTCTTTTCTGGCTTCCTTTACCTTTTGAACCTCCTTCCTTAATTTAGCTTAATCTTTTGGAATGAGGTCTTCATTTATAAATATTCCTGACCCTTTTAACTGGGAGTTTTATTGAGTATGTCATATTTATGGGCATTAGAGCTGATCATAACCCGAATCAACCTATCTTCATGTTCAATTATTTTTCCCAACCTTTTTGCTTCTATAAGGCCAATTGTTTCAATTTGTGATTTATTGTGTAGTTCCTCCTTGACTATTGCTAGTGTGTCCTCATCTTTCTGTTCTTTTATACCGAAAATTATGAGGTTCAAGGCTCTTTATTACGCTCACGGTGTAACTCAATGAGCTTATTTATTTCTTCTTTAATAGGTTTGATATCCAATTTGTGTTCCACACTATTTATGGCCAAATTGTTAATTAACTTTTCTTCTAGCTCTTTAATCTTGTCCCTAAGATTATGATTTTCTTCAACCTCTTCTTCTTCCCTTGATCGTTTTTGTTCTTGGTTTTGCTTTCTATTTCTTGTAATCTAGTCTCCATTTTTTGTACTTGAGTCTCAAACCCTAATAGTTTATTGTCTATCTATCTCTTAATCTTATCTTCCAAGATCTAAATTTATCATCAAACATTATTTCTAAATTAATTTCAAATATTTTTTTAATAGAAAACCAATAAACCAATAAAGTTCGACTCTAATCGCTTAATATATTCTTAAAATATAATCCATTTAAAACAAATACGTAAGAACCATCCAAATCTCAAAAAGTTGTTAAGATATTTTATTATTATTATTTTTATGTGGGTATTGACATATTTATCTTTTATTAATGTGATAACAAACTTAAATACAAACTTGTATGGTATAAAGTGAACTCGCAACGTTTCATTAAGGAGGGCTAACCATCACATGGGGGTAATAGTGTTTTGTACAATACACGAGATGTTTATTTATAAATTTAAAATAAAATAATTATTCGTGGCAAAAGAAACCGGCATTAAGTACCACGAAAACAACTACCTCCTAATCCTAGGCATTTTTAAAATTATTTCCTTGATATGCTGATCTATCATTATTGTGAGACCTTCTTCTAAATTAAAAAGCACAAAAATAAGAGAAAGTGGAGAAAGTGGGAAGTGAGCGTCCAAAGAGAATGGGGATAATTATTAATATATTATATAGAGGGAAGACTCACAATTTTTTTTGATGTTGTGTTGTATGGAATATTTTCTGTTTTTAATAAAGAATTTATTATATATATATTTTTTTTTTCAATAAAGGAGAAAAGCTTATATTAGTAAATATAAAATTTATGTTTCAACATATAGTATGGAATATTTTTCGTTTTTAATAAAGAATTATATATATATTTTTTCAATAAAGGAAAAAAGCTTATATTAGTAAATATAAAATTTATGTTCCAACATACATATAAAAATTGCCATTTGAGATAGTCTATCTATCTGTTACAAATAAATTGTTTACTGTATATCTTACAAAAATTAAAGTAACAACACTATTATATAGTTGTTATCTTTCTCTCAGAAATAAAGGAACTAGATCAAAAAAATTTGCTGAAAAAAGTTTTCACTTTCCATTACATATTTTTAGTTTTCAATATTCTAGTCTTTTAAAATTGTCAGTATGTCCATCATGTTCTTCAGCATAAACTATACCATTCTCTTCTAAGAGAAGAGCTTCTTTCGACATCTCATTCATTTCCTTGTTATAAATCATGTATATATGTTGAGCCTTTATCTGATCAAAACTCTCGCTCAACGCTCGAATTCTTGACATCCAAGGCTGAAGAGAGATCACCTGAAGGTTACAATTATTAGTATACCAGTCTATAATAATCTTTGAGTCTCCAACTAGTTGTATCCTATGTATCTTTTTATAGCAAGCAAAATAAAGTATGCACCACAAGGCAAGTAGTTCCCCTTTTGTATTAGTACCATTTCTGCAATTCATCTTTAATCTGAAAATACCTAGAAAAGGACATTTAATAATTGCACCCGCCCCACAATTTGTTCCTCTTTCTTGTGAGGCTCCATCAAAGAAGCCAACTGTCAAGTCCCAGTCTAGTACCAATGGTATATCTATTTTGCTCCCCTTATCTACCTTGTGAATATAAGTTTCTCCCATAACCTGGAGTATATTATTACACACTCTAAACCTGTTGGGCAGCCTGTTTTCAAAAATTACCTGATTCCTTTGTTTCCAAATCTCCCAATAGATAACACTTGGTAATTCTTTAGAATTTTCCTTTTTTTTTTATCCAGTTTAGATAACAGTCATTTACTTGTCTTCCTTCCCAAATATCTGTACACTTTATTTGCTTTAAAATATTGAGCCAGATATCTTTAGTAAAAACACAGTTCACAAACAAATGTTTTGCATTTTCCCCCTCAATCCCATAGAGTGCACACATTCTAGGTCCTACAAAACCTCTCTTTACCAGATTATCCCAAGTTAGTATTTTATGTTCAAGCAATAACCAAACAAAAAGTTTGATTTTTAACAGGATCTACCATTGCCAAATATCAGTGTAGCAAAAATTTATGTCTACCCCTCCCCCCTCCTTCCCCCCCCCTCCATCCAAATTTGCACTTCATATGCTTGTTTTGCATTTACATGTCCCCTCTTTGTATTCCAAGACCACATAAATGTATCTTTTTCATTATTTAAATCAATACCCGAGCTTATTAAGCCCTTCACAAAATTATTCCATTCCACTAATTGTTCACTTTTATTTCATAAATCCGTAAGTGCGGACACAAACCGATCTCCCTAGATCCACCTGGATCTAGAACAAAACAGGACAGAATATGACACTTTACTTAAGTTTTAAATATTGAATTTACTAAGCGGCAAGAATAAGTAACATACCTTATAATCGCTTCCTATAGTCTTTGTTGCTCCCGCTTCGCTCCGGTGCTCTTATGCAGTCAAGATCAAAACAACAAAAACCAACCAAAGTGATAGCGATAACATAAACTCAATATAAACCTATGTATGTGATCAAGGAATCATACAATAAAACACAACAAGCTTTATAGGAAAAAATCATATTACTGTATCATATTAAATGTGAAAGAGAGATTACAACCGGTGCCTTGATGTCGTAAGGTCCCTTCCAACCGTCCTTCGTTCCCCCCACACTTCTTGCTCCAAGGATTCTGAAACCATAGATCTGATAGCTACTCACAATCTGTCTTGACAAAGCAAATCTCAAAGCCACTCCAACCAAGCTAATAATTCCAAGACAACAAAAAGCTAACTTTCTCCATGAGAACTCCTCTCCTTTTATAAGCTGAAGAAGATAAGGTGAGGAGGTTAGGATGATCCCACTAAATCATGAAAGCGAGTAAGATCCAAACCATTCGGATGCCACCTCACCATAGAAGCT
>SNQJ01S0031006.1:8114-19166 GCA_010110895.2 Picea sitchensis | reverse complement strand
TGTCCCCCCTCCCGTTGGCTTCCTCAAGATAAACTTCTATGGTGCTTCCAAAGTAAATCATGTCCCAACCATCTATGGAGGAGTTTTCCGCAACAATCTGGGACACATCATGAGAATCTATGCCAACTCCATTGGAATAGAAAGAGAAAACACAGTTGATCTTCAAGCATTGGAAGCTGGCCTCAACATTGCACTCAAAGAATGTTATCATATCCTCATCTTAGAGGGAGACTCCCAACTCATCATCCAAATGCTCCGCAAGCTCTAATGTGGCACCCTTTTAAACAAAATAACTACAAGTTGGAGACTTTCTACCACTCCGAAGTGCATCCACTCCCTCATATCCAATATTGACGCCATTATACCCTCACATGTGAAACGATCATCCAAAAAACTAGTTGATCGTTTGGCTAACGAGGGCATCGAGAGAGGGGACAATTCTCTGGACCTTGTCTGAGTCCATGTTCCCCTCTCCCCCCTGCATATTGATTGTCTTACATTGGCTCAAGCATACCATGCTTTCCCGTATCGGGTGGCAAGGAAGAGACATGCTAAAGGGTCACCATCTGAGACAGACTGCCATGCGTCCCCTCAACCCGTTGGCACCTGCCACCCTTCACCTATCGCTATTGCCTCACCACATGCATCTTAACCTCAACTCCTTGGCATGTACTGCTCAGCTCATGGATCATCAAGGGTGTCACACTCACTCTCAGGTTATAATGCGCTGACGATACCTTGCTCCTATTTCACATGACCCTCACATACTGCATTTTGTCATGGGCGATCCTTCTGATATCACTCCAATTATTGGCCTTCATTTACCTCATTATGTTCGCTCCAATAACTGATTATCTGAGTTGATGGGAGGATATTTCATCCTTGTTCCCCTTTGGATTTGGTCCCACCACCTTTCTTCCCCACTACTCATCTTTGTTCACCTTCCCCTATGTATCCTCTCCTTGGATTCAACTCATTGTTCCCCCATCCCCTTGTCTCTCTCTGTTCCAATGGCCTATGGAAGTCATTGTTGTCGAGCTTGTGGAAGCTCTTCTCGCAGAAATGGAGATCGCTTTGGCTCCCGACTAGCCTCTGCAATTGAAGACTCGTTTGAATCCTACCAAGCCCACACTCTTCCCCACATTCGAGCTAAGATTGACCTAATTGAAGTTGATGTTCGTGTTTTAAGAAATTTCGTCTCAGATGAGGAGGTGCTCAACTCTGTTAGCTCATGAGTCCCTGATACTGAAAATACTCAGCCACAAATGTCCCAGTATCTGAAAATTGTTCACATATATTGTCACTTGAAGCTTCTGTTGGGTTGCGTCATTGTTGATCGACATGAGGATAAGCACGAGATATCACTGCATCTCGATGAAATTCAGGGACAGCTCAAGATCTACGACAAAAAAATGAATCTAATGGATAACCAAATGGCGGGAATGGATCTCTCGCAAGTGAACCTGCCTGAACCCCAAGTACCTACGGATGAGGGCCAACCCTCTACTTAGTTTTTTATGCTTTGCAATTTTTTTTAGCTTGTTGTTTATTCTAGGAGGATCATGCATCTCAATCCCACCTCACAATTGTTAGATTAGGAAGAAACAACATGCAATATTTTGCATAGTAGACAATCTTAAACTCAGATCTATCCATGATTTTAGCTTTAAAAGACAAATATTTCATAAACCTACAGACAATTTGATGCATTGTTGTTGGTCTGGTTTTCCTACTGGTAGGTCAACAACAAGATTTTTGTATATTTCTCTTATGGCAATATAAAGAATTAGGATTATACACACACAACAAAAAAAACGCGTCTCTTTGTCACCATGAATGTAATTTTAGAAAACTTTCTATCACGAATTATGCATTATATCTAACTACAAGACATGGAATAAGCAACTATGGTGCTAATTTCACTTTCTTATATCGTTACTTCATATCAATTTTATTTATTATTTATATTTGTGAGAAATATGAGTTTTTTGTGCTCTTTTCCACGGATACTTGATTTTGTATTAATTGGAATATAATAAGTTCCATCTCCATTGGCCTATGTCCATTTTTTTTTTTCAATAAGAAATTCGCTCCAAAATTATATTATAATATAATTTTTAATACATCAGACAAAGTGTTTCTTCTCAATACTCAAGAATCCGATTCCATACAAGGAGAGGCAAAAGAACATAAATGATAGCCATAACCAATAATCGGAATGTAAACATCCATCTCTGTTAGCTATCTTCAAACTCTAATTCCAACAACAAGAGAAATAGGTAAAAAGAAAAACAACAATGCTCCTAAAACGAAAATTATTAAGACTAGAACAGGTTGATATGAGAATTAGGGCCTGCTGTCCCTCCATCCCATCTATAGTAGGATAATCGCCCCCTTGGCTCTGATAGTGCCTGTTTAGAAAGTAAGTCAGCTTCCACATTGAAGTCCCTGTAAACATTCTGAAAATGTATCTCCTGAAAGGACTTTTTCAGGTCAATAATTCTTTGTTTCCATAGTTCGATGGAAGTCGAGTGGACGTTCCTTTTTTGCTTCATCCAATCGATGACAACCTTTTAATCCCCCATTACATGAATATTCCTAATTTTTAGATATTTTGCTAGGGTGAGCGTAGTCCATGCTCCCAGTAGCTTTGCTTTGTTATTTGATCCTTCCCCGTAATTGATGAGCCACCTGTACTTGGAAGAGTCAAGATCTATCATTGTCCCCCCATCAATTTTTCCCACCTGTCCATTTTGTTTGCTGATAGTAAAAAAACTTCAAACTACTAGTGAAAATTTTCCTGAACTAGTAGTGTGTAACATCAATAACTTTCAAGGAAGAAACAATTGGCATCGACACATAAATTATGTTGCATAAACATTATCAACAAAAATATGGGTACCTTGATGTTCAATTGCACTACCTCATTGTCTAATTACCCTTTGTGACATAGTTATTATTGCATATAACAAAAATATCTATCATGACGTAGCTTGTGTCCAATGGTGAAAATCTCATTTGAAGGAACCATCCAAGAGACTTAAAATAATAATAATAATTTAATAATTAAATCAAAGATGCCACATATTTTAATTTCATGATTAGACAATATTAGGACATTCCTTGCCTTGTAGACATTGTAATTACAAAACATAATTTAATAAGTTCTCATTGCCTACTAACAAGAGTAGGATAAAAGTTATCAGAAACTACAATCTTCCTAGTGAATGGTTTTATCGTGATTTCAGTAGAAATATTGGTTATTCTCATACTCCCACTTGACAAAACTTCTAGGTATAGTTTCAAAGTAGATCTAGGGATTTTGAGGGTGTCTTAATTGAACCATATGCTTAGAAAAATATAAATCTCACTTAATTAAAGGAATATAAGCTCAGTGTGACTTGATAACAAGTAGAGAAAATGTCTTCTCTAACAAATTCATGCACTTAGATAATACAAGGAGGTGGGGTGGGATGGAATTTTATGGTAAATACAAAATTGGAAAAATATCAAAATGCATTTTTTTTATTGTTAAAAATTGAGATATATTTATCTTGTTTTACTACTCCCAAATTTGTATGCATATTTTTGATGGTTGAATTTAGATTGGGAATATTTTAAGAGGATGATGCCATGTTGATTGAGATTTTCTTTTTACAAATTTAGGTTTGATTTTATCATCTGCAACTTTACATATAATCTAGCCACACACTTCATGTCATCAATCTACTCACAAGATTTTGTATTTGAAAATCGGAGTTAACACCCATCATTTCATCTTCTACAAATAACTTTCTTGATTGTGAAATCTGTAAAAAGTATTATTCTCTTTGTAAGAAGTGTTATTCTCTTTCTTGATTGTGAAATTTGTAAGAAGTATTTTATTTATTTATTTAGTGATTGTTATGCGACTAATTCAAAGTTTTTATAAAGGATAAAGATTAAAAATGTCTAACTTTATTTATCTATAAAATATTTTAATTCTGGCCTTAAAAACTACATACATTTTCACTTTTAGATATTCTCACATTTACAATTTTAGATTGATTATCTCATATGCGCCATCATCATTGTTCACTATTATCATTGGCTTTGGTTACAATTTTCAAGTTCTTCAAAGTTTCAAGTTTATTTATACTTACATCTTGACTATTTTGAGTTATTGGGTGTGTTAACACATATTATTGTAAGGGGGGTTGTTTTCCCTAAGGAAGTGGCACCTTGGTCAAAATGCAAGAAAAGGGGCTTAGAAACCCAGAAATGGCGTTTAGCCTAAGTCGGGGGTCTGATTTGATTTTTTGGCGCGGTGTGGTAAAAGGCTTGTAGATCTGAGCATCTTATCTTGATGCGCTCAGATCTACGTCGTACAATCCATATCAAACCCTCTTGGCGCGCTCAGATCTATGATGCACAATCTATATCATACCCCCCCCCTCCGCTCGACATTCTACCTTTAACGAGGGGAGGGGGGGAGGTCTGAGTTGGTGGTTTATGAGTGCAGGCCCCCCACTATCGTGGTGCTTCCTCATTAACTCGGTGAACCCCCCCACACACTAAACAAGTTTATTTCTCCCCCCCTCAGAATTGGGCAAACACACTTTGCTCTCACACTTGCCTGCTATCCTTCACTCACCCATATCTCCGCCTATCACATCTCCCTTCCTACCTTCTCATTTCTTGGCATGTGTCTTATCACATCTCCCTTTTTCCTATGCCGCCTATCATTTACCGACATGTGTCTTCCACTTCCCCTCCATGTCGCCTTCCCCTTTTCACTCCGCTCCCTCTCTTCTCCTAACATGTCTCCCCCATGTCACCTCCGTCATGTGGTCGTGTTGCCCCCCCGACCACTCAACATCCCTCTACCACCGCCTCTCTCGTGCCACATCATCCCGACACTTTGGCACCTCAATGCCCATGTTCTAATGCCCACACTTTCCCAATCACCATTTTTCCATCATGTCTTTCCACCTAGCCGCCAATCACCTATCGTTCCATGCCGATTTGCGTCAACCATCTCGCTAGCTCCCCCCACTGTCCTCCAGGTCCCACTTGCTAGTCTCCTCGCAAAAGTCCAGCCATGCACAAGTGGTTGCAATCAACATTGAAAGACCAATCATAGTGAGAGGTGTCGCGCTTGACTTCGCCTGTCCTGATCCCAATGAAGCAGATAATGGAAGCGGGTAAGGTGGTTGAGACATCGTCTCCTCCTATAAATGAAATGCCAGAAAGGGACCAACCATGGAAGCAGGCTGTCAGGACCAGATTGATAGAGATTATGTCTGACAAAGAAATGCATGGGCAGTCTGACAAAGGACTGCAGGCACAACCTACTAGAAGATCGCATGCACGATCAACCTGACAGGGAGCTCGCCGACTCAAAGCTTTGACTGTAGTGGCGAGTTATTCTAGTATATGTAGGCAATTTTGTTACTTTGTTATGGTCGATGGTTGAGCTAAGCTCTCGTATTGTAATGTTTTAATGAAGCTCTAGTTCTTTGGTTATGTAACTTGATATGAGACTTCTCGTTTGATGAAAGTCAACTTCTATTTCCATCTTACTTGCGTCTGATACTGAATGTTCATGGTCAAAGGATTCACATGGATTGTGGTGACTATGTTGTAATGGATGTTTGATTGCAATGCGGTTATAGCGTTTTCAGTTTCCTAAAACTTTGAATTCAAGAGGATATTGTCTTCAGAGTTTTTTCATCCTTAGGCATGCTGGAAGACCTGATGTCTAGAGAAGACCTTTAAGTTTCCTCCTCAATTTCTTCCTCCTACTCATCCTTACTACAACTTACTAGCTAAAGTTGATCAAGACCTTGTTTTCTCATGCATACTGCCCCATTTTTTTTGAGTTAAAACGATATTCTATTGAGTCTGCCCCATTTGACCTCTTTAAATCCACTAACCGTGACATATAATCTGATGGGTACTGGGCTTACCTCTGTCGCAATCCAGAGGTGACTTATGGTGCTAACATTTATGGCGTCATTGTCGGGGACAAATTGAAGATTTTCCTTGGGTACAACGACAACAAACTTATGATTCTGAAGGTGCATCAGAAATCAGAACCTTTGAAGATTGTGCTTGAACCTGGCGACTCCACTAAGGTAACTCCATTGTTTTAGTGTGGCTGCTTCTGGCTACACCTGGTAGCCCTTAGGAGAACACAACGATCAGATCTAGTCTTTGATGGTGAACAAAGACCAGACACACTCTTACTGCATATCTTTCACCTGACGACTCCATGATTAAAGAATCAATTGGCGACTCTACTGGTTCGAAATGGAAAAAATCCTGGCTCGGAGGTTTGCTCCTTTTAATTTTTCTGTTGTTTCTGGTTTTCCTAATGTTGTCCCTACTATGGATGAATGGGGTGATTATTTGCCCATATTTAGAGAGCATAAAGAGGACAACCTTGCTCAAGATCTCTTTGAGTTTCATGAACTCATGCATCAGTGGGAGATACATCATGAGGATGTATTATTAAAAATTTTCATGTTCTCATTAGCAGGGGATGCTCATGAATGGTATCATTCCTTACCCCCTGCTAGTATTTCCTCCCTAAGGGAATTTCATGCAACATTCAATAGGCGCTGTCAAAAGTATTATTCCTTTGAGTTAATCTGTCATAACTGTTGTGAGGAGTATAGAGATGGTGTTCATAACATAGTTCGTTGTTGTGAAAGATGTGAGGATGAGGGACATCCCCCGGAGGAGCCGATGGAGCTGATACGATCACTTTCTACAAGTATAGAGGAATTAAAGGCACATTTTGCTCGCCACTCTTACGAAGAAAATGCAGAGGATATTCTGGTCCTGGAAACAGATGTTCTTGGCAGCCCTGTTTATGATGAAGAAGTGATGTCGGATACTGACCAAGAACAAACAACTTTTGACAGATATCCCAACGAAGACAACGAAGAACAGAGCTCTTCCATGGTTCATGTTTATAGTGATTGTGAAACTGATCCTGAGGAGAGCCATGAAGGAGAAAAGGAGAAGCCACATCTCTTGGCTATCTTGGCTCATAATTTTTCCCCTTTCAATTTCTCAGCCATATCTGGTTATCCACATCCAGTGCCGGCTATAAACGAATGGGATGATTATCTTCTGAGATTCAGAGGAAGCAAGCATGACCATCCTCGTGAGCAGTTATTAAAATTTCATGTATGCATGCTTGAACATGGCTTCTTTCACGAGGATGTTTGGATCAAGTTGTTTAGTTTTTCTTTAGAAGAAGATGCTCTTGGATGGTGTCTATCTCTCCCTGCTGCTAGTATCCATTCTTTGAAGGATTTTCACGATGCTTTTAATTCGTATTACGGGAAGATTTACCCGACTCATCTTATTTTTGATGACTGTTGTAAGAGGTTTGCACTCCACATTCTGCAGACGATAGAGTGTTCCTCGTGTGATGAGTCTGGTGAAGATCTGATTGAGAGAGAAAGCAAGGATGAAAGTGAGTATTTTTCAAATACAGATCAAAAGTTTTCTCTCTTTATTTCCCAAGAAGAAGTCCTTCCAGATATGATTGATGATAGTGTTGATGATGGCGTAACTATGGATGCATTATTTTCTTCCCCTAGTACATCTGCTATCTCATATTTAAAAGAAGAAATGGTTGAAGAAAAGAATCAAGATATTGCTCTTTTCTCTTTGCAAGATAAAAGAGTTATGTGCTCACCTACCCCTAAAGAGTATTCAGAAGCAGAAAGCATAGGCTGCCAATATTCTTATGAAAGAGAAATATCCTACCAAGAGCAGCATGATAGAGAGAAAGAGCCATCCTTGGATACACATGAAGATACTTCTTGCTCTCAGCTAGTAGATGTTTTCAGAGCAGATAAAGAAGAAAAGGACCATCAGAAGGGGAAGTTTATCTCCTGTCTAGAGCCTGTAAATGAGCAACCATTGTCTGAGGTCAGTCAACCCGCATCAACCTCTCACCCACCTAAGATTTCCAAAGAAATCCAACAAAGTGTGAGTAGCTGTATAGCAAATAAGGTTGCCTATTATAAATTTTCTGGAGTTTGCTGCTTGTCCTATAAGCTCTTGAAGGAATACATGGAGTTGTATTTCCTTCGTGTTCTAAATCCACCCAGCTTTATCCTGACCTCATCATTAGGAGGAAAGTTGAAGAATGTAACTGTTCTGCTATCACGATTGCATTCTCTGTTATCAATCATTGACAGAGTAAACAAATTCCCAGCTAGGAAGTTGCTTGAGTGGCTATGGGGGAAGTTTGCTTTCACCTAGCACTGTGTAAAAATTAATTAGTCTAGGATGTACATAAATAAGCTCCTTTGCAGCCCATGTGTTTTTCTTTCGTTTTTAGAATAGTGTTCTTGTCGGTCTGTATTTCCTTAACAGGATGTTTTGAGCTTGACTCCATAGCCCAATGCAAAAGGCGACTCGAACTACTGAAGATATTAGAGTCTCGAAGGGAGGACTATATCCCCTATGGAGCCTAATGTTAACACATATTATTGTAAGGGGGGTTGTTTTCCCTAAGGAAGTGGCACCTTGGTCAAAATGCAAGAAAAGGGGCTTAGAAACCCACAAATGGTGTTTAGCCTAAGTCGAGGGTTTGATTTGATTTTTTGGCACGATGTGGTAAAAGGCTCGTAGATCTGAGCGACTTATCTTGGTGCGCTAAGATCTACGATGCACAATCCATATCATACCCCCTCGACATTCTACCTTTAACGAGGAGGGGGGGGTCTGATTTGGTGGTTTCTGAGTGTGCCCCCCCACTATCGTGACGCCTCCTCGTTNCCCCCCCCTCCGAGTAGACCGCTTGCCGCCTCCGCTTACCGCTTGCTCTCCTGCCAACACCTGTCCTCCAGTCACCCATCTCTCCGCCTATCACATCTCCCTTTTTCCTATGACGCCTATCATTTCCCGACATGTGTCTTCCACTTCCCCTCCATGTCACCTTCCCCTTTTCACTCTGCTCCCTCTCTTCTCTTGACATGTGTCCCCCATGTCACCTCCTTCATGTGGTCGTGCTACCCCTCGACCACTCACATCCCTCTACCATTGCCTCTCCCATGCCACATCATCCCGACACTTTGGCGCCTCAGCGCCCGTGTTCTAACGCCCACGCTTTCTCAATCACCATTTTGCCATCGTGTCTTTTCGCCTGGCCACCAATCACTTGTCGTTCCATGCCGATTTGCATCAACCATCTCGCTAGCTCCCCCCACTGTCCTCCAGGTCCTCCTTCTAGTCTCCCCGTAGAAGTCCAACCATGCACAAGTGGATGCAATCAACATCGAAAGACCAATCATAGTGACAGGTGTCGCGCTTAACTTCGCCTGTCCCAATCCCAATGAATCAATTAATGGTAGCGGGTAAGGTGGTTGAGACATCGTCTCCTCCTATAAATGGAATGCCAGAAAGGGACCAACCGTGGAAGCAAGCTATCAGGACCAGACTGACAGAGATTGGATCTGACAAAGAAATGCATGGGTAGTCTGGCAAAGGACAACCTACCGGAAGATCGCATGCACGATCAACCTAATAGGGAGCTTGTCGACTCAAAGCTTTGACTATAGTGGTGAGTTGTTCCGAGTATATGTAGGCAATTTTGTTACTTTGTTATGGTCGATGGTTGGGCTAAGCTCCTGTATTGTAATGTTTTAATGAAGATCTGGTTCTCTGGTTATGTAACTTGATATGAGCCTTCTCATTTAATGAAATTAAGCTTCTATTTCCATCTTACTTGCGTCTGATACTGAATGTTCATGATCGAAGGATTCACATGGATTGTGGTGACTATTTTGTAATGGATGTTTGATTGCAGTGCGGTTATAGCATTTTCAGTTTTCTGAAACTTTGAATTCAAGAGGATCTTGTCTTCATAGTTTTTTCCTCCTTAAGAATGCTGGAAGACCTGATGTCCAGAGCAGACCTTTACATTTCCTCTTCAATTTCTTCCTCCTACTCATCCTTAATACAACTTACTAGCTGAAGTTGATCAAGACCTTGTTTTCTCGTGCATACTGCCCCAGTTTTCTGAGTTAAAAAGATATTCTCTTGAGTTCGCCCCATTTGAACTCTTTAAATCCATTAACCGTGACATATAACTTGATTGGTACTGGGCTTACCTCTGTCACAATCCATAGGTGACTTCTGGTGCTAACAAGGTGCACTGTACATGACTTTTAAATGGCTTTAGGTGTTGGTATCAGGAGCACTACATTAAAATTATTAACAACACACCATTCTCGTATCAACCTCCAAATAGTGTGACTAGTTTGATATGTCACTTCATTAATAACTGTGATCCATAACCACCTGCACATAATTGTCATCCACCTCTATGTGCCTCTAATCCAGAGTTGGTTGCTCCTTCATGTAACCAAATTGTGACATTCTCTACATTTAATATGTTTTCTTTGTTATTGAACCCGCATTGTGTACTTTTTGGTTGCTCAACCAAAGTTGAAGCTTCATTTAATTCATATCCTCATTGTTTGGGCTTAATATTTTCTTTCAAGCTTTCAAAATTTGGGGCATTAATGGCTACCATACCATGTAGCATGTGTGCTCTATTTCCTTTTCTTGTTCTTTATTTAATTTTAATTTTTTTTTCCCACCAAGTTTTTTTTTTTTTGTAAATTATCCCTTCTGAAATTTTCATTACTGTAAAATAAAATAGTTTCATAGAGATTGTGTCTGGTTGACCGCTTGGGAAACCCAACTAGTCACAATATAGGAGTTGGATAGTTCCATAACAGTTTAAAAGTTCAAAAAGCATAAGTGTTGATCCTTTACAAAATAAGATTTGTTGCAGATTGTTATTGTTATTGCACCATTGACCCCCAAAACTATTGCTACTATCATAAGTGTTGAGGCACCATTTGAGGTGGCAAAACCAAAACCAAAACGAGAACATAAAAAACTAAAGACTTTTAAGAGGGCAAACCAGAGGGAGCTCTAGTAGCTGCATTTACGTGGCCATGGCTCGGTCCAGCTTCATCGGAGTTGGAGCTGAGCAAGCGGTCCATCTTTTGGCCAAGGCCGAGAATATCAATCCAC
>SNQJ01S0031005.1:48861-74832 GCA_010110895.2 Picea sitchensis | reverse complement strand
AGATCCTTCTAGAAGCGGAAGCTTCTATTAGGTCTTCTTACATCCGCCTTATTCTATTTTATTGAAAGGTCTTATTAATATTGACCTTTATTACATCCGAATACATTAATCTACCTATGTGCGGGTTAGGACCTTAACATCGATCCCTTTCCAGCGAACAATGACCACAGATCAACTCTTTTCGGAGATTGGACAGAGAGGGCAGTTCGCTCCCTGCAGGAAAGCAGCCTGCGAGAGTGATTTCATCCGAGGATGCGAGAAGGGCGAGTAATGGAGGTTCTCACCCTACCAGAGGAGGGGCCTGCGAACCTCAACTAGATTCGCACCTGTTCTGTCGGCCTCTTCAAACCCTTGCCAGGCAGCTGACACGAAAAAAAATTGGATCCAATAAAATAACTTTAACTGAAACTATACAAAGAGAAAAAATAGAAACTCACATCGATGAAATTGATAATTCCTTAAGGTTGCCATATGTCCCCACAAGGGACACCAAACAGTCTACTCTGTAACCAAGGAAGAGAAAGAAGAAAAAAAATATATAGAAAAGCTCGACTTCCCATCAAGCTATAATAAATTCATGGAAGGATAACGCTAATTGAATGAATCAAAAGCATCAGAATGGATGGATGTGGAAATCAATACCAAAGATTTTGACATATCAATAGATGTCGACCAAAAATGGAAAGAATAAGCACTTATTGGTCTGACAAGAAAACAATGGAAATATTCGACCTATTGAAGGAATACCAGGATGTATTTGCACATGATTAAAAATACGTCTGAGGATTGGTACAAGATATGGGGGAGCTAAAAATCAACATCATCTTGGGACCCAAACCTTTTAGAAAACAACCATACAAATTGACACATAAATACAAGACCATTGTCCAAAAGGAAATAGAATAAATGCTATTTGTTGGCATTATATATCCAATCAACAAGTTAGAATGGGAAATTCCAATGGTCGTGAAACCCAAAAATAACTAGCCAACGAAGATGAGAATCTGTGTCAACTTTTGAGGACTAATTAAACTCACAGTAACTGATTCATTCCTGACGCCATTTGTTGATGAGATTATTAACGAAGTGGCGGGACATGAATGCTATTCCTTCACTGATGGATTCTTTATATACAATTAGGTGCCTATAGAAACAGAATATTAGGAAAAAAACTATATCTGTCTTCTAGTTTGAATCATTTTCTTACAAAATAATGCCATTCCATATTGGTCCAGGAAATTCCATTTTCATGTCGACACATCCAATTTCTATGTCATATAAGTTTTAATCTAGCCATATGACAACATGGACGACCACCCGAATGCATATTCCAGTCAGAAATTGAATAAACTAGAAAGGAGTGACTTGATGAGAGAACATGAAGCTTTAGCAATGATATTTTCCCTACAAAAATCTGGCACTATATGTTGTCATGCGGTTGTAAGACCCTAGGTTCAAGCTATCTAACCAACAAAACCCTTTAGATACTGGCCCATTTTCATCACCTGCATGCAAGTGAAGTCTCACCCAAGGTATCTATTGGGACTGTAGGAACCAAGTTTATGTAGGGATGAGGGGATGTGAGGTCATCAATATGTTCATTTATACTTATATACCCCGTGCACAATATTTTGTGTCTCTTGTTCCTTGATTAATTGGTAAACTCAATTATACAACACCATTATAACACATATTGTGACATATACAATTCGCTAGAACATTCATAATTACCATGCAACACTCATTTAACAAACAAAGCTAGATCTAATCATGCATAAATAGAATATCCATGAATAATCACATAAAAATACACATTCAGACATAGAATTTAATGTGGTTCACCCAATCCTTGGGCTACCTCCACAAAAAATGGCTTCTTTATTATTCTGCGTGTGATTCATCTCAGGATTGTGCATTGCGCTACAATAGATACTGTTAGCGATAAAAAATGCAATGGCATTTTTGAAAGAATGATGCCTAATCTTGTAGGGAATATTTGACTAGCTTTCTGGGCTCCAAATGCAAATTTTAAAGCACCATTGGAAATCTTAGGATTGGTAGATGTCGATCGACTATTTAAGCATGCAAAATGGACTCTCCATGACTGATAAATTTGATTTTGAAAAACTTTTTATTTTCGGTGGTTTAGGCGAGCCTGTGTGTGCTCATTAACCTCCGAAACGCAGTTCTTTCAGTGGATAAGACGCTTAAAATTTCATACAGTTAACCACCGAAAGCCTGTAACTGCCAGAATGAGTGAATTTTTGCCCAGATCAGAAATTTTTGAGTCCAAATGGTTTGAAACCTTTTCAAATGGATGGTGGATAAATTACCAAGTCAGATCAAATGGTTATTTTTGATAGATAAGGGAAAGAAGAAGGGTTTCAATCATTTTTGGTGCCTTTTTCAATGGCAGAAAATCAGGGTTGTTTGCACACTTCAACAAACTCGAATTTCATTCTTGGAGGGTTAAATCAACAACCTTGGGAGGCTAGATTACACTTCATCAACACTCAACAAGAGAGGAAGATCATGAAATCTGGGATTGACATCATTTTTTTGGATCATCCCACATCTTTTGCAGGTAGATTTTGATTTACTATTTTTAGCTTATTTGATCCATGTATTCAGGATCTCAGAACTGTTTTGTAAAGATATAAAGCTAAGGTTAGAGGAGGAACCAAGGGTTTGATGTTGGGTTCTATATGTTGCTACTGTAAATGAGACTTATTCTTAATATATGAAACATTGCAAGCTTCCTTCATCTGTGTTTTCAGACCTTTCTTTTCTGTTCTATGATATCTTATGAGTGAATGTTTTCTTTGTTGGTGCTTATTAAATCTACATGTGACTGTCATCTCACTAATTGATTGATTAAGTTAATAATCATAAGTTATTGCCTTAGTTTTTAAACCCATTGTGCTTACTATTTTACATGAGTATAATCTGGTTCAACAACTATCTTCTATTCTATTTGATCAACCCTTGTCTGATTGCATTTTTAGAAGGCCTTGTGACATTTGATATTTCTAGACAGTCTTAAAGACACAGTCCAGTCCCTAGATATTCATCTTGATCCAAAAAACCACATCAATTATTAATAAAATAGTTCCCAAAAAGAGTGAGTTACCAGGCATCTCCGACTTACAGCCTAGGAGAGTTTCCTGGACTGATAACATATACAACATTATATCATTCCCTATCATTCCTAGCCTCTATGTAGTGCAATCCTCTCTCTGCAAAATCTCCCCTAAACCTTCAAACATAGACTCTCTCATTCTCATCCTAGTCTTTCAGCAACAACAACAACAACCTATTCTTCAGCCCCCTTATTCGCTTAAAAACTTGTTCTTCCCAACCCATTACATATCTATGCTTAGAATTTAGGTCTCAAAACCCTACCCAAAACCCTATGAAAACTCATTATGACCCATTACAAATCATGACAACCCATAGTTTGTGTGTGCTTTCTTGGCTTTGTGCCCGCATGTTGCTTTTCCTTCCCTTTCTCTTGCATGTTGATTTTCCTTCTTTATCTCCTTGCTTCATTTCCTTGATTTATTTCCTTGTTTTATTTCCTTGCTTTATCTTCTTATGTGCCACCAAATGCGCCTTTACTGTGCACTGTGATCCTAAAAGTTCCTTTACTGCACACTATGTTCCTTCCTTATCTTCTTTCCTCTGCTACTGTGCATCTCCTCAACCCTTAGGATATTTCTCCAAATTACATCCAAAATGTTTGTCTAATAGGCCCCAAAAACTCACCTGTGGCGTGTCCCGATCCACTCAAGCATGTTGCATCCCTCCCTTCCATGAATCCATACATTTTTTCAATGTCTTGTTGGTTGTAGTGACTTCTTTCATTTCCTTGGCCTCCCTCTCCAATATTTCTTCTATGACATGTGATATCAGCATCACAAGATTCTCTTTACAGCCTTGCTCAACTTTATTCACCATTCCTTGCGTCACAACTGACCCTATTATCATGAGTGCTTCTTCCTACAGGGGTTCCGAGTGTTGTTCTATAGTCTTCTTCTCTTCCCTCATCTTCTCTATCTCATTATATAATTGTTTATTCACAAGGATGTTCGGAATTCATTCCGTTGGTGGAAGAGTGTTTATGCTTTCATTGTCTTTCTGCGCCTTCTCCTGCACACTTCTTTCTCTTTCCTAGATTTCCTTTAGCTCTAGATTCACCATTAATTGTATCCAAATCTGTGTGCTTTGTTGACATAGACTCATGTACTCCTTACTGAGACTCTTAATGTTTACGACTAAGGTTATGGTTTTCCAGTCTCTTTGTGCCTTCACCTCAGTTGGTGTACCTAGTGTGGTGTGTTCTTCCAACTCTCCAATATTGTTGTGGAATCCTTGAATTACTTCATTGATATTTGATATATTATCCTCTATTGTGGCTTTTATCACCACCGGTATCTCATGAATCACCCTATATATCTTTTGGATGGGTTGTTGTAACCTCTCATCCTTTTTTTCAACCTCATCCTTCTCATGCATTACCTCAATATGAACCTTTTGCAAATCTTCATTCTCTATCGCTACCTTGGATAACTCCTTTGTCATTGCTTCTGCTCGGAACTATATTTCTTGCGCCACCCCTTCCTGCAATCCTTGTAAGGATTCCATGGGTATATATGACAAGAATAATTCCATGTGAATTAGTACTTGTTCCTATCCCTTCATATCCAGTGTAGGGAATTCAATTACTTCGAGAGAGATATTCAAAATTCAACGCCCTACTATGATATCAAGTAGGTACGAGGTAGTGTCCCTTTCTTCGATCTCCAGCTGCACTTGTTGATTGGAATTCAACATATATTCTCTCTAGCATGATTCTCACTACCTCCAACTATTGTTGTAATGTTGTCAACTACTCTTGCACCTTTTTGTTTATCTCTTCCTATAATTGTGACACCTGTTAAATTTCCTCCTCTATGGCATCCCTCACTTGGTAGTCAATTCTATCAACATCATCATCTTTCAGAGTGTATATAGAAGGTTGTTTGTGAGATTTTATATTATTTCACGTAGATGGCGTTGGCCCCTTACCCTTTTTTTTCCCATTTTCCCCTCTAGTTGGTACTATCTCCAGTACATCCCCCATGAAATTACCTTGTTCATCATATTGTGCCTCATATATATCTTCATATTCATTGTCTCATTCCTCTTACTCATCAGGGCGCTCTATTTCACCAATTGGAAGTTTCCATTCTTCATCCTAGTCATTGGCAATAAGGCATACATCCTCCTCTCTCAACTTGTAGCTCGTTGGAAGCCATTGGCATGTCAGGTCTCTTTCATCTTGGATATACATGTGGTGCATCACTACTTTGAAGAATTAAATATCATGATAGTTCTCCACAGTCTTAGTGATGATGTGTGGTGTCTATGATGTTCCTGACCATGTCAAAGTAGACATAGAAGGTGGCATTATTTTCTTGTTGTCACTCCTTATGCAGAGTATGCCATAAGTTAACATATTGTGCCACTACATTATCTCTTCGTGATGTTTAAAAAAAATAGAACTCATTATTCTCCCTCTAGGAGACCAATGCTATCAGTATGAGAATCCATGCATAGTGAAATTACATTCCTTTATCCTACGTGTCAGTGCAATATATCAGAAATTGATTGACAAAAAATGTGGCCCAATTCATCTAGACTCCTTCTGCACACTTCTTCGCAACTATGATGACTATGGTTGAGACCCCATGCTTATGAAATTTCCTTAGTAATTTTCAATCCAATACCTACATTGAAAATCTAACTACATCATCACTCGCTTTCCTCTAAAGGTGTTGAACTTCTCTTTCATACTTTCAGATAATTCCTTCTCCCCAACCTTATTTGTGAATATTTTTTTTGGATCCTCCCCTATTTTCGGGAAGCTCGTTATCCACGCAATCAATTGAATGTTGATAGATACTGGTGGATCTATCCATAAATTCCCCCTGTGGACGCAGCTCAAACAACTTAACACAATGGTTTATTTCTAGACTTGTGCTAAAGTGTGGGATTTCTAACAAGTTTAATAGCCCTAATTTTCCTATCCCAGTTTCCCAGCTCTATGGCTCGACCAATATTACACCTATCCCTGGTACGCTTTTAGTGCATTAATACTCATCCCATGCTAACTCAAGAAAATTTTGTGCATCTGTTATGTCATGGTCCGAAAACTTCAAGAAGCGACCTTGCTCATAATTGCCCCTTCAATAATGACACTGGGTGGTATGTTTATCTTAACCAGTGGGTACTTTGAATCCTTGGGTAGTCTAACATGTGATGCAGTGTCCTTTCTCAGTGGTATGTAATCCCTAGGAAACCCTAGCTGGGAATTCAAATCTCTGGGCATTTCCTTGAATTATGATGTGACTAGTGGTCACGTTTGGGAGGGTTTTCATGCTACGATAGTTGTTGCCCCAACTTTTGGTGGTGCCATTTCTCTATGCGACCAATGCTCCCCTATTTCAACTCTTAAACTGCTTTATGTCAAGTATGTTTCACCTGTGTCCTAATCTATATTCTTACAGTGATTATGAATGAAAATACACTCTCCCTGGTATGGTTTTATAACCCTTCGATAGTTTTCCCTGTACATTTGTGCCTAAAATATTGGTCTAATCCATCAACTATGTACTCAATGTGTTATTTAATGATGCTTTGTTACCAAATATGCCACTATATTTTTTCCTCATACTACTAATCTTTCATGATCCCCAATGATTTTTTCCATTTATGACTATGTGTCATCTTTATGCCTTATCATTAATTCTTTTTAACCATAGTTGCCTCATTTTAATACCTTTAACGATCTTGTCGGTCTTATTCTGCACAATATTTGTTTGCATACTTGTTCGTTCACTACACAATGATTCAATTTTGTGCATAATCTCCCTGCACAACCCAATTTCATCTTTATGCATGATACTCACTTCTTCTACACACTTACTCTCATTGTAACTTCCTTTTTTTCTATTTTCCCTTCATTTTTCTTTTCTCTTTTTCCACTTTTTATTTCTTTTTGTCTTTTTCCTACTATAATACACTATTATGGTACATTTGTTCTTGCACAATTCATCCTAGTGTGTGGGAGGTCATTCGTCACTATAAAGTTTTAGTCGATTTACATTCACCATTCCTCCCAGGACTTCACCATTCAACATTTCCAACTGCACAACACCTACCTCTATCACATAATTAATTATGTATGTTCCTAACCAATGCATTCAAAATTTTCCTGGATGCTACATAAACTTGTTTTTGTATAGAAATACTAAGTCCCCCACTTGAAACGTTTTTTGTTTAATATGTCTATCATGCCATGCCTTTTCTCTTGCCTTCTGAACTTCTTAATGGAACCCTACAAAAAACCGGTCTTCCTCAAGATGTAGCAACTGTGACAATCTCTCCTTTACTATGCCAGAGTCTGAAAGATCGGTAATCACTACAACATGTAGTCTAGGAACAATAAACTCCATTTACATTACTGCTTCTTTCCCATAGACCAACCTAAAAGGTGTATGTCCAATCAAACTTTTACTTGTAGTCCTATATGCCCATAATACTATAGGGATCCTCAAGTCCCAATTATACCTTCTTACGTTGCATATCTTTTTTAGAGAATTCTCCAGAATTTTATTACAATATTCTAATATCCCATTGTCCTAAGGGTGATACGTCATACTCCTTTGATGATGAATTTGAAATTCCTCAGTCAATGTTTCAATTGTCTTATTTAGGAAATGTGTCCCCTAATCACTCAGTAGACTGTGCATGCATCCAAATCATGTAACTACATTCTCAAATAGAAACCATGCAACAATCTTTGTGGTGCATTATATGACTAGTGTTGTTTCTACCCATGTGCTCAAATACTATGTCATAGTCATTATATACCTAGCTCTTGATCTTCTTGTTGGTGGGTTGATCGGTCTAACAAAGTATATTGCACATTTATCAAATCCCTGTAGCCTAACCTGTGGGTGCAAAGCCATATCATCCCTTATGGATGGATTTCCAACCCTTTAACAAACATCACATGCTTGGAAATATTCTTTAGCATCCTTGTGAAGTATGGGCTACCAGAGCCCTACACACAAAATATTTTGCAGAGTTTCTTTACATGTGTAGTGTCCTCCTGCAATTCCTTCATGCTCTTCTGAGAGTATTATTGGTCTTTCATGCTATAAAATACATCATATTAATATTCCATATTCACCTAACTTGTGTAAGTTCCCTACAATTAGTTGGTAGTTCCCTGATTTAACCACTAAGTGTTTCTTTTTTGAAACTATCATGTCTGATGGGGCCATTCCTATACTTAAAAATTGTACAATGTATGTGAAGTATTCGTACACCATTTGAACTGCAAATAACTATGCATCTGGAAAGCTGTCATATGGATTCCCTACATCTTCTTCTGATAGTATGCAGGATAAGTGATCCAAACCTACATTCAAATTCCCTGGTTTCACAATAAACTCAAAATCATATTCCTGGAACAACAACAACCATCTACATATTCTCCCCCCCAACACTAGATTTTTCGCTAAGTATCTTAGTGCATAATGGTTTGTATGCATATTGAAATGAGAACCCAACAAATAATGTCTAAACTTATACAACACATATACCATGGACAATCCTTCCCGTTCTGTGGTAGTGTACTTATTTTATGTTGTTGATATCAGTGTTTCTTGGAAACTTGCATAGGATATCTAGCTAAAACATGCACAAACAAAGCTTATCAAGAAAGGAAGAGAGATTCAATATGCAAGAATGAGAAAATGTATTCACACTACTCCAATGAGTTGATGATTGATACATAGATCGTGATCAATATAATACAATGAATGAGTGGAATACACTCATATATAGGGAAAAACATTCCATAATTAATAAAAGCAATCAAGCAGTTATCTTTCCTTAGGAATGCATGTATGCATAATAGTGATGGTAAAAATAGAAAGTCTAAAATATAACTAGTCAGTTAACTCCCACTGAACTAGTGTGTCGAAAATAGAAATTTCTCCAACACCCCCCTTGAACATCATTATGGAATAAAAAATGAGTCTCGTCTACTAGGCCATTTTATGTAATCATGTACAATGCAACTAATGAACACTGAAAAAATGAGGAAAGGGGGAAAACCATGTGGGGACAAAACCCCCCCTCAAAAGATAATGTATCAAAAGAAGAAAATGGCAGTTGCTAGGCAACTGTGTTCTTCACTGCAAGATGATCCCACAAAGTCTGAAATTTCTACTCACTGAAAGTCTTCGTGAAGATGTAGAAATATTTATGGATCTGATGAAGTCCTTTGGAAGCCTATCTAGCCTTGTACCTCTTGATCCTGTCGACACATCTGCACCTAAAAATATTCCTTTTGGGTGGAAGTGGAACTAAATTCCAAGTTTGGTTTTGTAGGAGTGATTCATACTCCTTTTGCATGGCTTCTTGCCATAATGGATTTCCCACAACCCTATTGTAGTTTTGTGGATCAGTATATTGAACCATATAGAAATGCATGTGCATCGCAGGTTCTGAAGCTAAAAGTACACGAGAAGGATCCTCATGCTGAGATCGAGTCATCCTCGAATCCAATGGATTCCCTGCAAGGTTTCCTGCTACCTAAAGTGTGGTCTATGCCTTATTGAGCATCTGGTGAAGCTTCGATGTTGGATTCTTATCTGGCTATACTACCTTCTTATTTCCATGTATAGAATCTGAGTGTATGCAATCATCTTTGATGTTTGAAACTGATGGAAGAACAAGAGTATATGCATGTTGCACTGGAGGTGCATGCAAATTAATCTCCTTATGTGTAAGTAGAATAGAGGAGTCATTGTCAGAAAAATTAGTGAATTTATACAACCTTGACTTGTGATCCACCTCACCAATTGCAATGATGGAATTGTCATGCATGTCAATTACTAAAATTGAATCTGATGTAAATTCAACCTTTTTACCTTTTTAAGTGATCTGATAAACTAAGATTTCTGAAACAAATGGAAGCAAAAGAGTATACGCATGTTGCACTATAGGCAGGGCACGTATATGTAAAAAAAATATTAATAAAAAAAAAAAAAAAAAAAAAAAAAAAAATTATGAATTTATACAACCTCGCACTTGTGATCCACCTCACCAATTACAATGATGGAATTGTCGTTCATGTCAATTACTGAAACTGAACTTGATGTAAATTCAACCTTTTTACCTTTTTAAGTGATCCTGATAAACCAAGAGAAGATTCATAGAAATATTTGGAACATGTAAAACATTCTCAAAACTTCCATCATGGGAGTTCCACTCTCCCTCTCCTTCTACTTCACCTATGATTCCCCATGAGAATAGAGGGTCTTGAGAATGAACTCAAACAAGTAAAAACCCCATCTTAGTCAGCTTTATATGATGTGATGCACTGTAATCCAGTAATCCATGAACTGGGACAGAATAATTTCAACTGTATATGAGGGATTACCAAATTTCTTAGGTATAAGGAAATTCCTTTGTTTTCTCTCTTGACTCCTCCTCGTATCAGAAAGCTCTGCTAGTTTAGCCAGCTACCCAGGCTATAAGATTCATTTGTTTCTTCATGCTGATCACTCTATCTGGCCACAAAGTGCACTACTCTTCCCTTCTTTCTTCTTTTGAATCCCAAGAGTGTTTGGAACTAAGAATCCTTTGAAGGGTTTGGTCCCTCCCTTTGACTGATGGTAGATCATTTCTGCTTTCCTTTGATTGATGACCCTTTCCATCATGTGCCAGGAGTGAATGTGTCAGGGATATTTCATGAGGTCCATACAAAGTGAGTTTTGTTCTTGTGTGAGAGACTCATTGAATTGAGCCAACGAGATTTTCCAATTTGTTTTCAAAAAGACATTTTCCATAATGGAAATTGAGACATATACAACATATTCGTCCTAGTTTGGCTACAAGATTGTTACAATATTGTTTCTTGGTAGTAGAAATATCAATAATACATTCACCTTAAGTCAATAAAGGAAATATTTAAATTTAGTAACAAAATCTTGTATATTATCAAAACTTTTTAGGATCTAAGGTATTCAACTATACCTCAAGCATATGACTTCTCAAGATTCTCATCCTACTTTCGAAAGAGTCCTTCCAAGGTGGTTTCAATCTCTATTTGTATATTGCATGTGGAAACATGGAACCATAGATCAATGCATATTAACTCAAGAAGTAGTCAAGTGGCCTCATCCTTACAGTTCACTCATTTCATCTCATCTTCTCAATCACGATGTAGGTTTCATTACCACTGTCAAATTATACAATCCTTTCTTTGAGTTGGAATGTCACCTTAGGATCTCCAATCAAAATAATTGTATGGTGGGAGGATTACCACAAATTTGATCAGAGCAATAGTTCTTGTCATATCCATCTCCTAATTTCTTTCTTCTAAGAACCCTAAAAATTTTACTCTCAACTGCAAGTGAAAATTGCAAATCACATGTAAAGGGCACTTTAAGGAAAATTGTATGGTTTCAAGAGATGATCTCTCCACTTCTATTTATGATCAAACGGTGAGGGAATCTCTAAACAAATACACCAATTTGCAAATGCGGCTAATTTACTTTCTCTATGGTCGCTTTCCCAAAAAACTTAATATTTTGGGAGCACTCACTGTAGAAACAAGGGCTGGATTCGTATCAGCTTCAAGAGGCTATCTGCCACTTTTTTGAGAAAATAGAAGCATCTCACCAAATCCAAGGAAAAATCCACTTCCAAATGGTCGGGATGACTTTTCAGGAGCTATTTCCTCCAAAACGAAGGTTTTGGGAAGAATACCACAGCAGTACAAATCCAATGGATTTTAAGGCTCAATCAAACTCGATTTTTCTTATTCTTTTGGTTTGTCCGTTTGTTCCAAGCAATATATAGCTCTGGAGACATGTCAAGTAGAGCCTATGGAAACCTACACAGGCGATATAGCTAAATAATGCACAAACAAATATTATCAAGAAAGGGAAGAGACATATCCACAAGGAAGAATGAGAAAATATATTCACATTCATCTAATGAGTCGATGATTGATACAGATCATGATCAATAATACAATGAATGAGTGGAAATACATTCATATATAGGGAAAAATAGTCCATAATTAAGAAAAGAAATAAAGTAGTTATATTTCCTTCGGAATGCATGCATGCATAATAGTGGGATGTAGTGCCACAATATTAGAAAGTCTAAAATAGAATTAGTCGCTAACTCCCAATTCAAACTAGTGTGTAGAAATAGAAATCTTAAATGCCTGATTTAACTTCCTGCCACAGAAACGAAATTGATAGGGGTCTAATATCCTTATCTCTCCTATTGAGATGATATTGTTCTATTATTTGATAATGCTCTCAGCATGAACAATATGAAATTCCTTTCCCCAATCTAGAAATACACATCAAAATTACAATCACTAATCTATGCTTCAATGTATCCAAACCTTTCTAACAATCCTTATTTCACTGGAACTTAGCTTTTTTCTTCAAAAAAATCTCCATAGGTTTTGTAATATGTGCATAACCCTTAATGAAACTCCTCTCTGAGTATCCCTGTAGATGACCTAGGGTTTCTCCTTTCTCAATCATCTTAGTAATATCGATGTGGGTGATGTGTAAGTCCAAAATCATTGCAACCTTGCTAGGATCCACTAGTGAGCCTTGCTTACATGGTAATTTCAATAGACTAAACATAGTACAATCATCCAACTAAAAATTCAAGGAACTTATAAATAAATTCTTTAAAGGTTGTGACCACTAATCTTGAGAAAATTGCATGTGCATTCTTCAACCCAAAAGTAATGTGTACCGATAGCTTCTCCACTCTATTTCAAAATTAGTATTATGTCTTCCTAATGCATTGATAATTCTAGTGGGATATCCCTGCAAATCCATCTAGGGAAAGAAGCCTCCCAGCCTCCTGTTATCATTCCCTCTCTATCACTCATCTATAAAAGGTGTTGAAATGGATCATGCAAGACATGCATCATTTAGCTTCATCAGGTCTACAAAAATCATTACTCCCTATCTTATTATTATTCCTAGTAACTACCATTGAATGGGTCCATTTTGATTCCACAACCTGTCATGATTCGGGTTCTAAACATTCTATTCAGCATTCTCCTTTACCTCTCTTTAGAGCATTTTAGGTTCATCCCTGCACTGGCCTCTCAAAATCGGCTAGAATCTGTGCTTCAAAGGACATGCATTTATGCAAGCTCATGCCATCCATTTCATTTATGAGAATGTAGTTGGGGATATACCGTGACAAGAATATGCAATCTTCTCCATAGCTTCATCATTCCAGTAATCGCCTATCTACGTGAACTTTGGATTTTATTTTGTCCCAATACTTACCTTTTATGTATTTAGTGGCTGTGCACATGCAATCGATTAAAACTCTGGTCCTTCTACTACGTGTTCCCACTCGGTTTCAGGTACTTGTATATTCCTTGGATATTCCTTGTCTTGTTCTTCTTTAGCAACATTATAACATTCCAATAATTCATGAATGCCTATAGAAGCTCAGTATGCGACTGGCACATAGAAAACACCTCCATCAACCCTTCTTCTAGAAATATCTTGGTTCTAATGGCCTGCAAAGTTGCATCTAGTGGATATTCATGTTCAAAATGTAAATTTTACCTTAAACCTTTGAATTATATGGTCCCAATTAGATGTTTCTCTGTGCATTTCTAGTTCTAGGTACAAATTATTAGGAATTGTATCCAATATATGTATAAACATGTTCTTCGACTCCCTTTTTTAGGGATCAAACCCTCATTATGTGGTATACACTTCTCAACATTATCCTGCTGATCACCCACTTCCCAGATACTTCTGTGCATATACTCCACCCCGACACCGAATCTAACTTGCATCAATCTTCTATACTACACTGCCACACCCTATTCCTCTTGTGTGACTCCCACCATTCAAGTTGAGTGGTCTTCAAGAATTTCTAATTCCAGTCAGATTTGTTGTTCATGGTATCTGCAACTCAAACGCCCTTACAAAATATTCCATTTCATTCAAACAATCATAATTACGCAAGTCACATAGCTCCGTTCCAATCCAACAGATATTAAGTGTAATAACATCATCTAGTGGATGCTGAAATCCCTCTTCTACCAATGTTTTTCTAATAGGACTCCTCTGATTTTGATGGCATGATCCAATGTTTACAACTTAGTGCACCATCCTAGCAGGCTAACATAGTCATTCATCCACGCAATCATAGTGCTATCAATTATGTCTTCAATGTGTTCTATGTACCTTCTCCTTTGGTTTCATCCAATGTTTGGTAACTTCAAATCCTTTCTCAAACACTGCCTCCCTAGATTAATAGTTTTTATCACAGCCCATTCTAACTTGTATTCTTTCCTTCATGCTACTCTTCCTCCTTCTGCACCTCGCATGTTTGTATTTTCCTTCATATCCTTGTTTTATCTCCTCTTTATTTACTTTCGGCCCTCTTCTTATGACTCCAAATGTGCCTTTACTATGCACTCTGATCCTTCCTTCTTTTCTTTCCTCTACTACTGCACATCTGCTCAACCCTTAAGATGTTTCTCCAAATTGCATCCAAAATTCATGTCCAACACTATATATTAGCAAATCCATTTATATTTTTCATGGACCATCGAGTGTTGAAATATCTAGTGAAAAAACCAGTTCATCAAGGGAAAAATTGTCGATGGATCTTACTCTTTTAAGAATTATACTTCGAAGTAGTAGTCTGACCGAGAAAGTAGAATGTTGACCTAGATCATATGTCTTGAATTGAGATAGGAGAATAGACGACATGAATAAATGATGATTTATAGAATGCGAACTTATTCAAGGTTGAAGTATCTCCCAAAGAATTAGAAGAAATTGCAAATTTTCTAGAAGAAGGGAAGGCCCCTGATGACCTCCCAACTAATAAATGAAATATTATAGCAATGAAAGATTCTCCATTCACTCTCATGAATGGATACCTATACAATATATGACTTGATAATATTATGTAAATATGTGCATTAGAACATGAACGAGATGACATGAGTAATGAGGAACATGCAGGCCCAATAGGAGGACACTTTCAAGATGACATAAAAGATAGGAAAATCCTTCAAAATGGCCTTTGGTGGCTGACCTTACACAAATACTATAAAAAAAAATAAACAAATGTGACAAGTGTCATAGGATAGGCCGACCATTATGGAAAAATAAAATTCCCCTACATTTGGTAAACCCTAGTTTATCATTTGAAATCTAGGCCATTGATTTAGTCGGCCCATTTCGAAGAAGAGAAAAAAGGTCAGGAGTAAAATAAATAATCACAGTCGTCGAATACTTAACCAAATGGGAAAAATAAGAATAAGTCCAAAACTGCACAAAGGAAACAGCTGCAAACTTCATTTATGAAAACATAATAACCAGATTCGACTGCCCTTTGACAATAATTAGTGATCAAGCAACTCACTTCATCAATAACACAATTGAATTGTTTCTTAAGAAATTCATGATTGGCCATAGAAATACAATTGCATATCATCCTTAGGCTAATGGACCTATCAAGTCATTTAACAAGACATTACACATGGGACTAATGAAAATATGTGGATTTGACAAATATGATTGGGATGATAAAGATCTAGCAGTACTATTGGCCTATAGAATAGCATACAAAAGATTGACTGGCCAAATTCCCTTAAAATTAGTTTATGGTAAATAAGTAGTAATCCCATTACACTTCTATGCTAACGTAGGTTGAATAATATTTGTCCTGTAATTTGACCATGTGCTTAATACAACACAACACTTGTATCAACTAAACCAATTAGAAAAAGAAAGGATCTTGGGGCAGTAGCATCAAGAAATTTAAAAGAGTCAACATAAATATTAGCACGATCAAAATCTTAAAAATAAGGATAGAAATTATGGAGACTTGGTACTTTTATATGACAGTATGGTAAAAGAAAAAATAATGAAGCTAGAAACTACATGGTTTGGTTTGTATTTGGTCGAGGACTTCCGACCATCAGGAGTAGTACAGTTAAAAAAAATTCAAACCCCTTCAAGAAATTAGTTAGTGGGGCCCATTTGAAAAGATATCAGACATAACTGTCTAAATTCTTGTTGGTGAAAACCCTTTGGGGGCACCAGTAGGACCCAACTAGGTTGAAAATATTTCGGGGATACCTAAGTCGAAAGTGGGAATAAAAGAACAAATAGAGAAAAAGAAAGAAAAGACAAAGAAATAAAAGTAAAAGAAAGATTAAGAACATGCAAATCAATAAATCAGAATTAAGGAAGAAATAAACAAATCGATTACCAAAATTAGGTAGAGAAACTGATCGACAACTATAAAATATATAATCGACTCACACTATCAACATAGTCATTCATGCCAAAATACTTGAAGATGAGAAGAGAAGAGAGTCCCTGGGTAGCAATCAGAGAGGAAACCCAAAAATTAAGACCAAGTTTCGTACCTATACAATATTTGTTCCAATACTTGAATAAGTAAACCAATCGATCAATTGAAAGAGAAGAACATCATTCAACTGAACAAAAAACTCATAAATGAAAATTTCGATGATCAAGAAAGCAGGAAAAATATCAAACAAGTGAGCGTGCATAAAACACTTCAATCAAACAAGAATATCCTCAAAAAATAAAGTATGTATTCAAAAGTCCAAGCATTCATCAAATTGACAGGAAAGCACAAACCGACATGGTTGGATGCCTAGATCGGAGGTCCCTGACCTCCTAGAAGACCTGACTCAATCAAGTGGCACAAACAAATATCGCTCAAGTAAAGAACACACCCTGAGAAACTAAAATTGAAAGAGTCGATGTGACTAAACAAAAGGAATGCATTAATTCCATTAATGCTTGATGAGACAAGTTTGATCGTCAGGTCTTCATTGACACAGAAGTCCCCTCAAATGAGAAAATAATTAATTTTGATACCACTATCAAGATAGACAAATTGATATCACCACTGGAAGAATTAAATTCCTCGCTCCATCTCCCACCTATAAAATTGGATGAGGCATATGACTTCACCTCACTTCTATTTACACCCGATCACTCACACAATAAGGCTATAGAATTCCCAGTCATGGGTTTGAGCCTTGAACTTTAGAAAGATCAATCTAACCTCCAAGAAATCATAGAGATGTTGAGAATGAGAGGATGGGTTGGGGATTCATTAGTCGAACCAAGGACAAATTCCAAATTAGATAAATCTGGTGCAACCAAAATACAAGTGTGCATGGAAAACATTCATAGTGATCGAATAGAAGAAACCAATTGGTCTCTCCATTGGAAACATTTCACCACATGGGAAATGGAGGCTAGTGGATGGAAAGAGGACACAAAATTGCTTAAGAAAGTAGGTATCTGACACTTTTTAGGCACACCGCAAGTTGTATAATTTGTTGGTTGGGAGGAAGAGGCTGCAAAATTCCTTGTGAGTCAGTACCACAATTTCCATATATGGATAGATTTCCCAATCCATATCACATGAGGAATGATCCACATAATCACTATAATTCCTCATGGGCACACTCCAGTTCCAAAAACTATGAACCCTGATGACTGTATCTAGACTCTCACTATAGGAACATCGACAAAAATCTCAAAATGGTTGCTAATCAACAAATTCACGGAAATTTGTGAAAAATGGACATGTATTATAGTGTCTCTATGCCTCACAACCACAGGTCAAGCTTTATACATGAAGCTTTCAATGTTAGAACCTATTTGTAAAACCTTCAAGTCAGGGACATAGTTCAACCAGGTAGATTACCTAACCACATTAATCAAGAGAAATTGTAAAGATTTCCAAGAAAATGGTCGCACAATCAAATTCCCATCACTTCTAATTTGGATTTCAATGAACCAAGTCTGTCCAGTTGGGGAACATACATTTACTTCATGGAAAACCCCAACTATGAATAACTTCAAGTATTATTCATCAGGAGCAATCAAATCATCTGACTCCACCTTGACCAGCATCATGTTCAAATGTTGGGTAAGCCATTTGAAGAATGTACGACATAAGTGGAGAGTAGAGAAGAAAATTATAAGGGAATTACCACTAAGTTCTCATATTCAACTAATCTTTGACACCACCACACTCTAGTGTGGATTCACTAGAGGACTGACTGCTAAAGTAATGGAATACCAACAAACAAAATATCAAATTTTCCAGGAGCTCGACAGACAACTGGGGTTCCAAACCTCGATACCACAAGAGGTACTAAGTGATAATCAACTAAGTTATAATCAAACCATTTTAACACCTTTCACTGGTGGAGAGAAAGAAGAATAAAGAGAAGCAACATTGTACATAGTCCTGTTTGTATCCAACCTTCACAAGGAAAGGGTAACTTTATAAAAGAAAACATCGATTAAGAAAATACTGTAGGAGAAATCATATAAAGGTAAGCATGGAATTGAATCTAGTATAGTTCTAGAAGATGTAAATATAATCTATAAAGAAATATTCAATTCAAATTCAAATCTCAACTTTAATGACCCCATGATTAGAGACAAAATCACTTCTTCACCAACAAGATAACTGAAAGATACCGCCAAAACAAAAAATACCAAATAGTTACCCAAAATATTTTGAAGGGGCCCAATTCAAATAAGCCATGGAAACTCTTATTATGAAGTGCATTGAAGCTAAGAAACCAAAGTAGCCTTAGACAAGCAGGTTGAAACAGGAGGGAAAAATAAGAAGAGACTGGAGGAAGACAAAGAAAAAAACATAGATTGGTCGACCCCAATTACATATCGTCGGTCGAATATCATTTGGCCCAACCCTAGTAAAAATTCCATTCCATAGAAACAATGGAGATGTTGAAAATAAGGTTACTAGCGCCTATGCTGATGAATGCTTCGACCAATGATTTCATTGTTACTAATGAGTCAATTCCTTCTATCAGTTGGTCAATGTCCAGTTTTTATTTTTCAAGTAGTACACCATGCGTTAGTATTTTTTCTCTTTATTATTTATTTCTACAGGTTGGGTGTCATCTCTTGAATCCCTCTTCCATCGATTTGTTACTTCGTTGGACACCTCATTATACAAATTCATCATGTGGGAAACTGACATGACTGTAGGGTCAAATATTGTTTCTCCTTGTGGTTTTGTCGACCCAAGTGGTTTAAAGGATATAAATGTAAGTGCCTTAGAAGTACTATGTTTCCTATGTACGGTTTTAGTTTCGTTACTTGGATCTTCTGAATTTTGTTGCTCTGACTTGTTTTCTCTCCCTTTCTCTATGTCATTTCCTTTGTTGGACTCCCCTATTTCTAGTTGTGTATTAACATCTTGAGTGCTCTCATTTTCAACATTCTCTTGATCCTATGCATTGATTTGGTCTATGTTTTCAATTCGTTCTAGAGGATATGACTAACCTTTGTGGGGACTTTCTTGTACGATGATTGATTTCTGGAGTGATCTTGTTCCATCATTATTTCCTTCTTTCTACTATTCTTCTGTCTGGACAGTCTATGGGCCACTTTTCCTTGATTCTTCATTGGAATTTTCTAAGGAGTTTGTGTTTTCCAGTGGTATTATACTTGGATTTGCATCAACTAACATGTGTGCAATAAGAGTATTGGTTGACCCCCTGGATATTTGTGCTTATTCCTCCTTTTGAATGTGTCAACTAACCCACTCCAAGTGGGGTAAAGTAGGAAATAGTTTATCCCATTGTAATAGTCTTTTTGGCAATTCTAATATGTACTATATGGTCGATATCCTTTGACCCTGAGTGCAATGAAATTTTTGGATTGCTACTATTAGTTGAAAAGTCTAAAATTGTTTCCTCTGATGATACTTGTCGTCGACCTTTCCTGGATTTCTTTTTCTATTATTTTTTCTTATTTGTTGTTCTTTTTTCTTCGATGATTGTAGTAGGGTTAGGTGGTGGTGATTCTCTTGTGAGGTAAACTATACCTATTCTCTTCCACTTCTTCTTTGGAATGGGACAATAAAATAAGGAACTTAAGAATATACATAATAGGGCCGTGAGAAGTAAGAAGTATGGAGTGGCTCAACAAACTGTTAAGCCCTAAATAGTGTCTCATTACCCCTTAATTGGGGCATATTATATTAGTAATGTTATTTTATTTATGTCGACTTTAGGCCATTAGTTGTAATTATACCTCCTAGTCTCCTATTTATACCAAGAAAACATTTTCATTTTGAATCATCTTGTAATTGAACATTTATGTGGGCATAAGGAGGTTTCCCCCTCGAAGAGGCTTATTATCTGAATTTCTCTCTTTTTCAAGTACTTCTTCTAAGGTTTTTCTATGTTATATTGATATTTGGTTCCTAACACAAACAAAAATGATCATGCATGCTGAGTTTGAAAAATGAAAATAAGCACATCAAAAACTGGAACAGGTCACCTCATAGGAAACAATGTTACATACAATACTGAAAAACTAGCCGACATACTTTGCATTGACCTACAAAAAACTAATAAGAGAAGAATAGTTGAAGATTTAAAGAAAAAAAGGGACATCACGATTGACCCAAAAATTAAAGCAACCATAGCGACTCATATTACAAAAGAAAAGGTAGCTGAGACTGAACTGGAAAAGCAATAAAAGGAATGGTTGTGAGAGGAAACCAAGGAACAAATGGAAACAGATAAATCCACTAAACATATCAACTTGATCAAATGGAAAACAAAGGAATATGAATATAAATTTTATCTAGATTCAATCTTGGTACATGAGGCCTCATTAACCAACAAGCTACATTTCTTGGGAAAACTAAAATCGGTAGGAATTGATGCACAAAACTGCATTGAATAATGTCATATGTTCTCCCATAACTTGTGTCAAATATCCTCGACTATTTACTAGATACAATTTGAATGCATTCCATAACCAGAACAGTTGGGGGCTACATTGACTTACCAAAAGAACTTCCATTTTTTCAATCACACAACATATGAGTTGAACTTTCCAACCACCAGCCATCCATCAAGGAATACATAGATGGTCATGGAAGGATAAGAAGAATCCCATGTATAGGTAAAAGTATCTCCTCTTCCTCCAAATGTAATAATGCATGAGTGGGAAATTCCTCAAGAGAAAAATGATCACACAATACAACTAGCAGACAAACCATGAGCTAGAAACCAATAGAAAAGAAAAGAGATTCCAACAGTAATTGACATAAACATATTTTTTGTCTCTAATTCTCTTTCTCATTCTCATTTTGTAAATATTTTTTTCATTCTACTAGTCACACTCCCCCCTTGCTTGAGACGAGCAAGTAATTGAGTGGGGGGGGGAGAGATATTTGTTGGAAAACTGAGAGGGGACAGGGGGGTGAATCGGTTGTTATCGTTCTTAAACAATTATGATTATTTTAAACTCTTTACAAAACAATCAATGGCAATCACAATAATGCAGGGAGGTATGCAATATAATATTCAACATCAATCACACACATAAAATATACAGAGATAGATATTTCCTGAGGAAACCCATAAAGGGAAAAGCCTCTTCTTCTTGATATGATAAGTAATCTTTATTTTTTGTAAATTATCATTCTTATGAGAACCAACTCATTGTGAGGCTACCACCTCTATTTTATAGGCTACAACTTGTTGAGAGCACCAAATCTCTGGTTTCTCTAGCACCCACTAGAAGGAATCACCAACTCCTTGGTTTCTCTAGCACCCACTAGAAGGAAGCACCAACTCCCTAAGTGTTCCAACACCAACTAGATGGAAGCACCAACTTCCATTCACGCATGCACCAACCTGCATAACAAAGAACAATGGTTCTCCCTTGCACCACCCTGCCACCCTAGTTTTTATGGCTGCAGCCAGACAGAAGCTACAACTCCCTGTGTTCAATCACCCACTTGAAACAAAGAGGAAAATAGTCCTCCCTATCACCTCCCTACTACCCTGAGATATTAATCTTTGCTTTTCATAAATTTATCACAGTGATATAGTATTTATCAATGGCTTACCAGTCTCATCACTATTCTACTACACTGCTCTACTCTGCCTACATCAGTGTCTTCCTACACACATCCCTTATGCTTTCTATTCTTATTCCTTTTAGGTTATGTGCACCATGTCCATTCTATGCATTATGCCTCTTCTGTGCATTTCAGCTGCTACACACAACATGCTTCTACTCGCATGAATCACTCTCAAAAGAAGTAACCATCTCTTATTTGTTCTGTGTTTATTTATCATCCCAAGTCCTCTCCCAGATCATCCATGCAACTCATCGTCTTCATTGGCAGTTATACTAATTTTTTTCATCATCAATGGCTTATCCTAAGATTTTTTGCCTTCTCTTGCAGTGCGACACTTCATCTTATTTTCCACAATTGAGCTTATCCTCTCTATTATAGTTACAGACTTCGACAATTTTCCATGTATCAATTGTCTCTATGAATAGTCTTCATTCCACTGGAAGTTACCTTGAGACTCTTCAGATCCTCTGGCGATCACCCTGCAACTCCTCAAGTTCTATAACCATTACAATCACTCCATTCTGGCAATTACAACCAGTCAATTATGGATTCTTTGTCTTCTAAGCCCCTTCCTTCATGTGACCACCGATGGTGACCAAACACCTGGGCTTAATGGGTGCTTGAGCGCTTATCAATTCAATGGCCAAGATTCACTCTCTTGAAATGGATGACTGTCATAACTTCGTCACTTTTCCCTTCAAAAATTTTGGGTTTCAAACCTTTTGAAACTTTTGAATTAGAATTCCTAAACAGATCAGATGGTTTACATTCATTTCATGGAAATGGATCAATCGTCAAATTTTATTCTTACAAGGATTTATCTGACGGCCATGACTTAATCAATCGCTGAGATGGATGGCCACCTTTTAATATGGGTATTTGGCTATTACACTTATTCTATCCTTACAATGTATCTTGATCAATGGTTGAGAGTGCACTTGACATCATATTGATGGTCGATATCTCCTATGGGTCTCTGGACTTCGAAGATTTCAAATCTCAACTAGTTCTTTTCTCCATACATCAATCTTTTGAAGTTGTCAATCCACTGACACATGTCCCTTTTGGATCAATGGTCGAGATATCCTTCGGGTCTCTAGACTTCGGAGATTTAAAATATCAAACCCCTTCATTCCTCTAGAGTGATGTCACTTACGTCACTTGATGATGTGTCATGAGCCTAGTAGTTTCCACGCGTCACTCGGATTTTTGATTTCCACGTACCTGAAATGTCGAATCAACTTGACACTTGTCATTGTATAATTGTGCTACGTGTCCTTGCTGACATAGTATTGCTGATGTGGTATATTGATGTAGTCTTCCAACGTGGTCTACTGACCAAAAACATTGATCCAATGTTCCTCGTATGTCCTCCAAATCCGATGGTACTTATTCATTTCGGATTTTCGGGCTTCAGGTTTTTCCAATCTCAAAATTTATGGAGCGTAACCTCCTCGTATATTTATATCCAAAGTGAATCTTGTTCGCTGATCAGAATCTTAGATCAACGAATCGATCTTTTTGTGATGTATCTCTTCTGTCGTATCCTATTATTCCACTTGGAATGATCCAATGACTGACGAAAATTCACATTTTGGGAATTTCAAATCTCAAGCTCTCTAGAGTGTAACCTCCTCGCGTCTTTAGATCTGAATTGAATGTTGTTAGTCGATCATGAACTTAGATAGACGAATTAATATTTCTATGATGTGTATTTGTTGGCTTATCATGTCCTTCCACTAAAAAATGATCCAACTGTAAATGTGTTGAACTTGCACAGAATAGATCTAGCTAAACAACAATACACACATTTGCAAAGAGAATTGGAGAAAGAAGGAGACAAAGAATGAAAGAATTCTCATTAACCGTTTCCACACTCAAAGAGTGAATAATTTATAATATATGTAGGATACATGAGTAACTAATGATCCATAGTGGTGGTATAGAGTCATATGGACACACACCAACAGTTACAGGAGTGAACTTCCACCTAGTCTAGTCTCTCAGACAGTTACGGGAGTGAACTGCTACCTAGTTGAGTTAACTAGTCAACTAGTCTTTAGTTAACTGACTGAACAGATAGTAGTGAGGATTTAACTCAGGGAAAAAAGGTTAATGCACCAGTATGGTGATGATTCCAAGGAAAGTGAAAAATAGTTGGTGATGATCCTAATGTTTCATGGTAACAAAACCAATGCAACATCTAAACTCAACTCAACTAGTCAAAATGAAGCGTCAACTGAAAGAGAATATTCTCTAGGTGGAATATTCTCCCCTAAAATATAGGAGACTGGATAAATGAATAATAATGACTAATAAACAAGGAAAAACCTTAAGAAAAAATAAATCCTAGGTGTGTGTGAAGTAACTCCAACACCCCCCTGAANGCGTCAACTGAAAGAGAATATTCTCTAGGTGGAATATTCTCCCCTAAAATATAGGAGACTGGATAAATGAATAATAATGACTAATAAACAAGGAAAAACCTTAAGAAAAATAAATCCTAGGTGTGTGTGAAGTAACTCCAACACCCCCCTGAACATCACTATGGTGAAAATAAGAATGGGTCCCGACAACGAGGCCATGTTAGGTACCCAAATACAAAAGATACACTGAAATAAATGAGGAAAGAGGGAAAACCTCATGGGAAAAACCTAGCCTCAAATTACAATGCATAAAAGAAAAATAAAAATAAAAATGAGAAGGAACAAAAAAAAAAATAGTTGCTACGCAACCATGTCCTTCACTCCAAGAAGACCTCGCAACTGTGCAAGTTTGTGCTCGTTAAAGATTTTGTTGAAGATGTAGATGTATGCACGGATCTGATGAAGTAGATGCATCATTGATATGTCCACACATATCCATTTTCTCTTCTTGTAATGAACAATATCCAAATAAATTTTGGATGAAAATTTGAAAACCGTGCGGCTGTTTCTGGAAAAACACAGAAATTTTGTTGATTTTAAAATGATCATAGATTCACTTACCGGACTCCGTTTCAGACGATTTTTTTTTTTTTAAATTGGATATTTTCTCGAGAGGAATTAAAATATCCAATTTTTTTCTGTAAATTTGGCTCAAAAAACACCATAATTGAGTCTAATGTGCGTAACTTCCTTTTTGTCTCCTAAGATGCATGCATTGCGCATGGAAAAGTGTCTGCATGTGACCCCTGAGATGCATTCCATATATATTCCACATGAAATTCAAAAAACAAATCTGAAATGGAGTAGACATCTTCAATTAACACAATACAAATCTATGCAAATAATTGTGTAGAAGACTCTTCATAATAAAATGATTGATCTTCTGATGGATTCTCTTCTGGCTCTATCTATTCAACCTCCTGCATGAAATATTCACAATATTATTTTTTCCCGAATAGAACCTCCAATCTATTCCATAATTCATTTGGATTTGATTCTTGTGATTCTGCATATACTTAGTGGAGAATTTCTAGAGAAATAGACAAGAATATAAATCCTATGGCCATATCTTCTCTATTGATAAAGTCATTTTTCTCATCAGCGGAATTGGGCTCTACTTCCATTTCCATGGTTATTTGGTATAAGCCTCTACTTATAAGAAGTAGAATCTTTGGCTTCCACTCCAAATAGTTATGAGGCATGAGAAGTATTATCGATGAGTAAAACATATATTCCATCTTTTTTGCGTTCTTCAATCTTCAGTACCTGCAAAAAATAATTTGGTGTAACTTTTTCTTAGTAGTCTTTCGGCTCTGATACCATGTAAATGTGTTGAACCTGTACAAAATAGATCTATCTAAGCAATAATACACACATTTGCAGAGAGAATTGGAGAAAGAAGAAGAAGGAGAGAAAGAATGAAAGAATTCTCATTAACCATTTCCACACTCAAAGAGTGAATAATTTACAATAGATATAGGATACA
>SNQJ01S0031005.1:16094-48811 GCA_010110895.2 Picea sitchensis | reverse complement strand
AGATATAGGATACATGAGTAACTAATAGCCATAGTGGTGGTCTAGAGTGATACGGACACACACTAGCAGTTATGGGAGTGAACTACCACCTAGTCTAGTCTCTCAGGAAGTTACGGGAGTGAACTGCTACCTAGTTGAGTTAACTAGTTAACTAGTCTTCAGTTAACTAACTGAATAGATAGTAGTGAGGAGTTAACTCAGGGAAACAAGGGTAATGCACCAGTCTAGTGATGATCCTAATGAAAGTTCACATTAGTTGGTGATGATCCCAGTTTTTCATGGTGACAAAACCAATGCAACATCTAAACACAACTCAACTAGTCAAACTGAAGTGTCAACTGAAAGAGAATATTCTTCAAGTGGAATATTCTCCCCTAAAATATAGGATACTGGATAAATGAATATAATGACTAATAAACAAGGAAAAATCTTAAGAAAAATAAATCCTAGGTGTGTGTGAAGTAACTCCAACACCAATGGTCATGAGGACACTTGAAGCAGATCAACGGTCGACGATGATTGCAGAACCACAACTTGTGAGTGATTTAACTCAACACCCAAACTCCACAATTTGAATTTGTGTGTTATTGGTGACTCAACCACAATCATCGATCTTCGAAGCTACAATATTGGATGGTCCTGACTAATTGAGGGATTGGAACAAGCGCGATGCTTAATTCTCCTTTCAATCTCCGCAATTCATCCCTGTTGTAGATTTGGTGATTGTGCATCCAACGATCACGATTTAATATGACCTAAACTCATTGTTTGTTGGATCAACCACAACCATATATCTTTGAAGATATGAGATCTGACGATCTAGACATATTGCGATATTGTAACTAGTGAGTATTTTAATTCAACTTTCGCTCCCCGCAATTCATCCCTACCATAGATCTAACTTGTAGATACACCAATCTTGATTTGATATGAGTTTTATCTTTTCATCTCCTCTGATCTTTGATTCCTTATGCACACTTTGCCTATAATCATGCCATTGCGATGTTGTTATTTCCATCAATGAAAAGCATGCGCTTTCCTGTAAATCATGCCAACAAGATCCCCCTTTGGCATTAATGGAAACCCTAAAAGGTTGTGCTATTATGCTTAGACCTCCAACTATAGCATCCAGACCACTCCTTTTGTCCCCCTTTGACATCAATGTCAAAGAAAACATGCTCCCCCTGATATTTTGTAGTACTTTGTGGAGGTATCAGATATTCAACCAACACATACTCCCCCTGACAGGATGGACTCTCTTAGGTTGATAATGGGGTTTAGTAAATATTTTTGCAATTTTTTTTGTGGTTGGAATGTAATGAACTTGAACAATCTTATTGGTGACCTTCTCTCTTATAAAATGGTATTTTATGGGGATGTGCTTGGTCTTGGAATGAAATACTGGATTCTTGGACCTATTCATCTTCAGCTTCAGTTATGTCCTCTCTAGTATACTCAATATTGTTCATCTCTCTTACTGGGACTCCTTCATCAACCTTTTCTTGTCATAACTGAATGAATCGCCCTATCACTCTTCTCTCTCTGCTTCTGTCTACTCTCCCCCTTTCGTAAAAGATTATCTCTTTTTGACAAGGTATTTCCTCTTGTTATCTCTATAGGATGTCATGTATATTATTTTTTTACATCAGAATGTTGTTGTTGTGGATGGCGTTGTCCTACTAGAACACTGTACAATTGTAGCTCATATTTTTCAAACAACCCTTGGATCTGCCCATTGATCTTCATCGATCTCTAACCAGATGTATCCATATTTATACAAGATGCTTCTTTATTGTACATTTCTCTAAAGTCATCTGAGAAATTTTATACTATTCTTTTCACATGACTACAATTATTTTTGCAACAATTAACTTCACTCATGTTCACCTATTCAGTCTTTTCTATCCACATCTATGAGTGTTGTTGGGCCCTTCATTTTTGAGAAAAGAATTGCACAAGTGTTGGTCGCGCAACCTCCATTAGAGGCCGGAAGGAAGAATAATAGAAGATAGTTGCAGAAGCCAGTGTAACACCAGCTAAATAACAGAATATATGACAGAATATAATTGTAAAAGGTTTGTTGATTGATGGGGATTGAGTTGGTCAGTTCAGTCGAGGGATGAGTTCGCTCGTTCATTTTGGTCATTAGCTGATATTGTTAGGTGGAATAGCAACTATCAAAGTTATGTCCATGGGAATTTACCAAGGTTTTCTATGGTAAATCAAGAAGATTAGAGTCTGTAATGAACGCAACTTGCTGGCTGGGAAATCAGGACTCTGTGGCCGAGAGTTGGAGCCAAGAATCTAGACTGTACTTTCTATGTAATGTTGAGGCTATAATGTAAGAAAGATCTTTAATGATGATATAAAGAAGGGTTAAATTTTCAAATCTGATGTGTCCTTACATTGTTTCTTATGCATTTCAATCTCCATGTATAGCTTATGAGTTACAATTGTTTCTCTTATGGTTAACTGATGCTCGCAATACTAGTAGGTTTGGTTCTTGCATTTAGGTGTTTCTGATCTGATAATGTTGATTGTGCAAGGACTGATATATGTTTTGAACACTCCATGGATATTATGTAGTCTTCTCCCTACCCTTCCCTATCTCTCTTTCTCAGTAGCGCTTTGGGTGAGACTTCTTCTCTTCGGAGGAGATGAAAATGCCAATGCTCTAGACTACATGGTTCCTTTTGTTGGTAACTTGAGAAGGACCCTAGTCTGAACAAACTCATGCCAACAAAAAGGTTTCGTTATCGGGACCCATACTAAAAGGGAACCTGTAGGAAGAATGTTGCCACTGATCCATAAATCTGGCATCGATCAATGGTGGGAAAGAAATTGTAACACCTTCGTATGGAAAGAAGCAAAACTAAGAAGAAAATCAGTGGGAGTCACTCGGGAATCGATCTTTTGCTCAGAAAGATCAAGCGACTAGTATGAAATTTTCTGGGTTAAATTCACAGAAGAATTTTTTCACTAGATCAAGAGACTCCAAGAATCTCTATAGTTCCACAGATGGATCAAGACGTTCTGAGCCTGGGATACTGACAAGTTAGTAGTACTCCAAAGGTTGGACTGTCTAGTCCTGAGGGCCATAGATTTCTGGGTTACCACCATAATAGAAGGATACATAATCAAATTTGCAGCTGAGAACCGCCAATATTTCTCGCAAGCAGAGGAGATTTTCAAGAAAGGCGCTAGGGGAAGACTTGTAAGAGAGATCCCCCTATGGATTAAATATTTCTCGGTGGAGGAAGGGATGTTGATTATGTCCCTAACCGATATGGTAGCATAAACACCCTCTCTTGGGGTAGGGTGAGACGGGGTGAGAGTCGTGGCATGAAGAGAGGGGAAGGATATTTTGACAAATGGGGGGGAAACAACAAGAAATGGATTCAAGAGATGAGAGAGCCTTGAAGAGAGAAGCCATAGTTGAGAAGTGGTGGAGCGAAAAAGTCAAGAAAGCTGCAAGACAGTCTGAAAAGTTGAGGAAAGAAGGAGGATCAGGAGAGATATAAGGAAGACAGACGAAATAACTACAGAGGATGAGAAGACAAAAATGACTAGCCAGTCAAAGGTTAAATCACAGAGAAGCAAGGAGATAAAGAAGTCCCCAGGAGGTGGGACGAGAAGGAGGAAGCACGGATATAAGAGAGGAGGAAATCGACATGAATCTTGAAGGAGAAAGAGAAGATTCAGCCTCGATAATAGGATATATCGGGAATCCCGCCGAAGAGATCATCCCAGTGGAAGCTTATGAGACCCCCCATATCAAAGAAATCCACCCCAAATCTAGTGGCACCAGCCCCAAATCACTCGTACCCGAAGTTCTCTCAATACAAGAAGTAATGTCTATACTACCTTCGCATACAAGTTCTATTTCAGTACAATTAGTTAACTAGTCACATCCAGGAAGTGGGAGTATAGGGAGGATAGTGGGATCCCCTAGTAGATCACAAGCAGGACTGTTAGGGTTCACATTGATACGAACAATAAGATAAATAATGGCTAGCCATGCAAGAGGATTGATTGTTGGATACCCATAATTTTGGGGTAAGGCAGATGAAGACTTTGAACAACACTGTTTCTTGTGTGAATACATCTGGAGATCCAAAGGGACACCAGATGTGAACAAGTTGTTTGAATTCCAGATTACCTTGAGAGGCTGCACTCTCAAATGATACATGAAAAACATTGAACCAGGAGTGACAGGGACACAAGGTCAAGTGTTCACCCTTGGCTAGGTATGGAAAAGGTTTATAGTAGAGTTCAAACTTCCCCAGTCAGAACAACAGGCTCTATCTGAACTGTGCGAAATCCAACAAAGAGAAGGTGAATCAGCCTGGGAATACAACTAGAAGTTCAAATATGCCATAGGGAGGTTGGCACACCCAATCCATGAAGAACATCAAAGGGAATGGTACATTTAGGGGCTACTACCTCTGACTAGGATTTCACTAACACAATAGTGGATAGCCACATTGACAGATGCCTTGGAACAATCAATGAAGATTGAAGCCATGGCGGGATACCCTGGAAGCTTGAGAGTAACCCGATCCCTGGTAGATGTGAATCTAGTGAAACTAAAAGGAAAGATAGCAGCCCTTACATAAAATATTTAAGAACTGACAATACCTAGACCAGGATGACCACAGGTTTGGTGCACTGGATGCTATATAGAAGGTCATTTGGAGAACAAATGCCCAGGAGGGAGAGAGTTGGGACCTCCATAGAATCTGATGGCAACCTGACCAGGAACCATAAGAGGAGTTGTGCAAGTATCGATGAACCCACCATTTCACCATCTTGCCCCATATCACGCATTCCCAGGAGGCCAAGCATCACCTACGATGAAGTATTGTGAGATTTGTTGAAACCACGGGCATGGACCACGACAATGCCCCATCATGAAGAAATATTTGACGGTACCAAATATAGTCCATTGTGATTTATGTGCATCTACCATGCATACTACCAATCAATGTAGGGTGTTGGATGCACTGGCGGATAGGCTATACCGAACAACATTCAGAGTAAGTGAAAACCCTCAGGGACCAGGATGAGGCCGAGGAGGTGGAGTTGGCGGAGATTTTAGAGGAGGAAGAACTGGCAGAAGAGGACCGAGCAGATGTTATAACTATGATGAACATGGTCACTTGGATAGAGATTGTCCTCACCCAAGGCAGCCATGGTGTTCTCAATCCAGAACCAATGGACACGCAACTGAAGACTGACCGGAGCTAATTGAAAAATGGGAAGACAAGGTAAGGCAAAGAGGAACTAACCTTGTTAGTTCATAGATCAAGAGGATTTCTAAAGGATAACTGTCGAATATTAACATCATCACTCGAGGAGGTGCGAGGACAAGAGCTGATGTTGATGCTCTACCTCAGATTCAGAAGGAAACACCTAAGGGAGATAGGTACGACCCCCTAAAACAAAAATTGTTCTTTAAGGATGCCATAGAATTCTTCCAGAGTATTCCTAGTTGTGAGACACCAGGGAACCCCCCTCAGTCAGTCATATACCCTAAGATAGCACAAGTACTTGTGTCACCCCCTGCACCCAGAAACCCTATAGGCATACCAAGACAACCTGAGCAACATCAAAATGTAGTCGACCTCTAGTTTCAATTATTCTCTGACATTCTGGGGAATGATCAACTGATAGAGAAGTTGCACAATGTGTTGTACCTAGTCTTAGGGAATGAAGAAACCTTAGAAGCAAATATTAGGTCTAACCTCCCTGAGAAGAGTACTCAGAGGGTGCAACGAACAAAAGTAAGAACTGGAAAGAAATTTTGACTGGTATCCTAGTTAGATGACTTCAAAATTAAGGACTTCATGCTAGACCTAGGATCATATGTGAACATTCTACCCAAGAAGACTTGGGAAGCCCTATGAAAACCAAGACTAACATACTCCCCAATTCAGATAAGAATGGAAAACTAGTACTGTATCTTTCCCATAGGAAGATTGAAGAACATGGAAATCGATGTAGAAGGAGTAAAAACAATGGCTGACTTTGAAGTCATTGAGATCGTGGGAGACAAGGAACCCTACCCTACACTACTTGGCATCGATTGGGCCTATGAAAACTATGCAATAATTGACTTAAAGAAAGACACCATGACTTTTGAGGCTGTAGGAATCAAGGTAGTTCAACCTTTGGATCCATATGTAGGACCCAGGTACACAGAACCAACAGACAATAATATGGAAGGAGAAGACCTAGACCAGTTGTACACCATAACAACCGTGACAAGAAATGATTACATAAACCCTACTGCGGATGGATCGGTAAGCTGGAGAAGCATACAATCAGCAGATGAGAACTCAAAACTGGCTTTTGATAGTTGGCAAAAAAGTTCGCATGAACGATTCTCAAGAAGATGCGCAACTATCAGCATGACCAGATGGGTCAGGGATGAAGTCAGAGAACACCCAATATATGATGACACCTCAGACCTATGCAAGTTCTTACAGAGCATGGAAGAGAATGTGGGAGAAGATCAACAAATCTCGGTACTAGATATTTTTTTCCAAAACAACCCCGCCAGATGGTGGGCTACGCACAAAACTACACTTAAAACTTGGGATGAGGTGAAGCAAGCTCTCAAATATAGGTTATGGAATAAGGAACAGCTATAAACAAAGATACATATGGAACCCCATGCCGCGCAACTATTCATCGGAGAATCGGACTCGAGAATACACATCAAATAGTGTGTGACACAATGGCATGTTGTAGAGATACCCTCTCTCTTATGGGTTCAAGTATTTCCCCATTCCATAGGCCCAATTCCAAAAGCTTGGTTTATACATGAGGAAACCAGAAGACAGACCAGTGATTGGCGAACACTAGCAGCTCAATTTTGCAAAGACTTCTTGTTTACAAGTAAATACCCTAAGCTTGAACTAATCCTGCAAAAGATTAAAGAACTTCTTTCCAAAGCCAATAATGACAAGAGATCAGAATTTGTAGTATGTCCTAGGCATACCCAAGAATTTTAGACCAAAATCCACTTACCTATGACCATAAATCCTATAGAATGCTATCAGATTAGCAAAGCCTCAGAAAGCCTAGATGAATTAGAAGAACTGAGAAAACTAGACATCAAAGAGACTGAGGGAAATAGGGAAATCCAAAACACCATACCTAGTTAGACTGATAGTTCCTATAATCACCCATTAAAACTGTAGAGACTCAACATAGGGACCGAAGAGAAACCCAAGATAGCCCTAGTAGGCAATTATTGGGATGAGCAAACCAGTCAAGAAATACAGGCCTTACTGCGAGAATACAAAGACTTGTTCCTGAAGACTTTTTCAGAATTAAATGGAATCAAAGGAGTTTTGGGTGAAATGAAAATTGAGCTAAAACCAAGATCCAAGCCTATCAGACATAGGCCATACCATCTTAACCCGAGAGTAAAATAAAAAATTAAAAATGAGATTGATAAGATGTTAGAAACCGGTCTTAGTTTTTAAGTAGAATAAGAAAAATGGGGCAACCCAATAGTCATTCAAAACAAGAAATACACTGAAGACATTAGAGTATGTGTAGACTATAGGAGCCTCAACTCTGCCTATGTGCATGACCCTTTCCCAACACCCTTTACCGATGAGGTCCTAGAATAGGTTGCGAGAAAGGAATCATACTCATTTACAGATGGATTCTCATGATACCATCAAGTTAGGATTGTTGAAGAGGACAAGAGAAAAACCACCTTCATCACTGAATGGGGATTGTTTGCATACAATGTCATGCCATTTGGTCTAAATAATGCCCCTGCAGTTTTCTCCAGGATCATGATAGCATCCTTTAGAGAGTTCATTCACAAGTTCATAGGAGTCTATATGGATGATTGGACAATATATAGCCTACTCAAAGAACATGTAGCACTACTAAGGCTAATGTTCGACGGATGCATAGAGTTACAAATCTCACTAAACCTTAGGAAGTGTATTTTCTATGTGCCACAAGGAAATTTGTTGGGCCACATAGTCTACCAAGAAGGATTATTAGTAGACTTAGTTAAATTAGCGATCATTATGAATATTCCACCACCCACGAGCACCAAACAGTTGCGCTCCACACTTGGACACACAGGGTACTATCGTCGGTTCATCCAAAGATATGCCAACATTACTGCACCTCTGGAAAACCTCTTGAAAAAATCTGAAACATTTTGATGGACTCCCAAGTGTGACAAAGAATTCAAAACACTTAAGGAAAAAATCATCACAGCACCGATTTTGATATTTCCAAATTGGGAGAAAGAATTTCACATCCATGTGGATGCTTCAAGAATTGCCTTAGGAGCTATTTTAACGCAACCAGGAGATGGAGCTATGGATTACCCCATATATTTTGCAAGTCAGAAGCTGTCACAAGCAGAGCCCAACTATACAATGACTGAACGAGAAGTCTTAGCAATGATATACGCTTTACAAAAATTTAGACATTATCTGTTAGGATCTCATTTCAAATTCTTTACTGATCATTCAACACTAAAATACCTAGTTAACAAACCTGTGTTGGAAGGAAGAATTTGCAGATAGTTGTTGTTATTTCAGGAATTTTATTTTGAAGTCATCTTCAAGCCAGGACGATGTAATGTCGGACTCGACCATCTATCCATACTAGAGTCAGGATAAAGTGGCAGAGATGTTGATGATCATCTCCCAGATGCACATTTTTTTAGGATCAAGGCAATCCCAGAATACCTGGAGGACATAGCAACCTTTCTCAGCACATGGGCCTGCCTTGAAACATATTTCGTGACTCAGAAATTCCATATGGTCGTCAAAGAAGAAAATTGCCAGCCGATCATCGGACAACTATATAAACTAGGACTAGACAGTATCCCTCATGCATTGTGTCCTAGATCATGAAAGGCAGGATATACTCTGGGAATGTCATAATGGAATTGCAGGAGGACACATAGGAGGAAAGGCAATGACACAGAAAGATCTACAGGCAGGAATTTGGTGGGAAACACTTTTCAAGGATGCAAAAGCATACGCTAGTTCGTGCAATGTTTGTCAACGGGTGGGAAAACCGTCACGCCGAGATGAATTACCACTTCAATCGGTTAGAGCTCTACAATCATTTGAGAAATGGGCAGTTGAATTTATTGGGCCCATCAACCCCATATCCAAACATTCGAAGGAAAGGTACATCATTACCGCAACTGACTACCTTACCCGTTGGGCTGAAGTAACAACGGTATAGGACTATTCGACGAATATAGTTGCTAGGTTCATTTTCAAGAATATCATTACTCGCTTAGGATATCCAAGGAGACTAACTAACGATCAGGGAGCTCACTTCATTAGTAGCACTATAACAACACTTACTACTAACTTTTTGATTCATCATCACAAGAGCAGTTCATATCACCCACGGGCCAACGGAACAATTGAAGCCTTCAACAAAATCCTGGAAATGGGACTAACAAAGGTCTGTTGCACAAACCGAGAGGACTGGGATGAGAGAGTTCCAGTGGTATTATGGGAATACATGACAACTACAAAGAAACTCCACAGATATACACCATTCCACTTGGTTTACGGAAAAGAGGCAATGGTGCCCGTAGATTTCATCACACCAAGTCTGTACAATGCACAAGCCACATGTATGACAGACAAAGAATCATTGGCACAGAGACTTGCAGAGTTACAAGAACTCGACGAAACCATATTTCTAGCTGATTTCCATCAGTCGGTTGAAAAGGCAAGGAAAAAAAATTGGCATGACTGACACATCAAGACCAAGGTATTTGCACAAAGAGACAAGGTGTTACTCTATGATAGCCGATATGAGATGCGCCCTGGCAAGTTGCGCATGAACTGGTTGGGACCCTTCATAGTGGTGTAAATCCGACCATCAGGAGCAGTCCGACTTGCGCAATTGGATGGTATGATACAAACAGGATGGGTGAACAATGCTCGCCTGAAGCCCTACCTATCTCGAAATTGAGAAGAATGGGAGTCACTCCAATCCGATGGATCTTGTACAATAGTTAGATTTGAGTTTTGTTTTCTTTCTGGAATTTTGTAAATTCAGTTAATAATGTCCATGCACGCAACATTGCACCATATTACATAGTTTATGTATTTTGTTTAAAGTGTTGGTTGATACCTAATTAACGAATCAGCAGTACAAAACCTGAAGCATGAAAAAGCCCAGTAATATCCGACATTAAGGATGACAGGGACAACCCTTATGGTCGGAGGCGCCCTGAATCCAAATCTAATAAGAGTTAAAAGCCACCCACAACCATTATTACCAGTCTAGCACCCCAAATGTCGCTTGTTAAGCCATAAATCCACATTATACCAAGATGCCATCGAACTTTACGCTGAGACACCCACCCATTAAGCAGAAAGGTCTCATTTCGGCCACATCCCTATTCCACTCAAACAAGTGAATATTCAGACACCCAATTGGATTTCCCTTGATTAAACCATGTCGTCGGAAAACTCACACCCTATTGCGTCCATCTAGTCATCATGAGGAGTAGTTATTGTTAAAACTTACCCATTAAATCCAGACAAAAGACTCTCAGAACTTAGCCGAGAATGTATTGTTTCTATAACCGAGCATAGTTATTTCCACACACAGCACTATGAACTAGTAAATACCTTTGCAAAAGTCGAAGACATAGCCTAGACATGCGAATGCTGAGAGATACAATAATTCAAAGTGTCATGATGAAATAAGTAGTACCAGATGAGATCTGCGATCCTCGGGTCGAGACCATAAGAGACCTCAAAGGGAAGATAGAGCACATCAAGCTTCTCGACCTTGACCTCACAGATTCAAATTTGTTCCCACAGATGCACCCATATGTATTTTGGGATTTAGTGATCCAGGTGGATATCGGTGGCCACCCACCTTCTCCAACTGGCCCAAAACATGTTTCTGGCAATTTTGGTAATTTACTATTTTTAGCAGTTTTTAACTTTTGGAGCCATTTTGAGGCCCTAAACTATGTTTTTTTGAGAAAACGGGGAGCAAAATGGATCATAGATCATGTTTCTCATCCAAAATTTGTAGTCCTCAAATATATCTTTCCAACAAGATATCATACGCCTAAAATGGAGATCGTATGCAAAAGTTACGACCCCGGGAAGTTGATGCACCAACTTACCCAAACGAGGCCCACATGACTTTTGGCGCTTCATCTCCCAGGGTTAGGTTTTTGGATGTCTAGGGTTTTGGGCATTCCTGCATTATTGTAAAAAGGAATTCAGAGCCTCATTGTAATCATCTTCTCACAGATGCGATTAGCCGTCACATCTCTTCTCAGAGATAAGCTACCACCATTCTAGTGAGTCTTTCACTTTGTATTTTACAGTCTCTGTACATTTATTTCATTAATGGAAATCATGTATTACTATATATCTATGACTCTTGTTATTTCCGCTATATCTCTATTATATTGTTGTCTCTCTTACAATATCTATAAATATTTCTGTGTTATATATCCGCTCTCATTTCGTGCTGAAAATAATATGGATCAGTTAGTCCTAGATGGAACTTGAGATATACATTTTATACCAAAAAATGAGTTCATTAATTTGTTTAACTCCACTATCATGAATCATCAACACACGATGAAGCCACCAGAAGCACAAAAGAGTCGGAAGCTGACCATGACCAACAAATCACCTCACCACCTAAGGGTGAGGAGGCCCAAGAAACCATGATACATGATGAAGAAGTACCAGAGGAAATGAAGATACCAGATGTGCCCAAAGAACCAGACTCAACAATGGCACAAGATACGACAACCACGCGAGAAAAAATGGAGCAAGTTCTCCAGAACCCCCAACAATATACATAATTGATACAACTCTACATAACTAGAACCGAGGTTCTGACACTCCTACCCGTAGACCTAATACTGAGGATTGCACCAGCGCCACCAACGAAAGAGGAAGTAGAAACCCATACGGACCACTCAACGACCAACAGACTCCATTTACAGACAAGAGAAACCATTGATGCAGTTCCTTCATCCACCAACCTAGTACAGTGGCCAACATCACAATTACTTGGGCTAATCAGAGCCTCCACAAAACAACTAGAGCAAAGACTCCAGGACGCCGCAAGCTCAGTCGAGCTCGCCCAACAAGAACGGTTAGTTGAACAAGCATGTAGAAGAGAGAAAAAATGTGACAGGATCCTAGCCCAACACAAACTGGAAAAAGTGAAGGAAAAACTTGCAAAATCCTAGCCTGAGATCTCGAAGGTTGCACTGACTTACGAGAAGCCAATGAGATAAAGAAGTGAGAGAAACAAATTGAATTGATACAAATGGCATGGACACAACTTACGACACACACAGAGAAGATACAAGAAAAGATACAAAAATTCCAACAGGAAGAAGAACAACAGCCTCAAAAGATGTAGGAGCATATGCATAAGACAGTACTGGAAGGAAAAAATGCCCAAGAAGCACTACATAAGAACACAACTAAGTGCACAAAGATATTTTGAGAAGTCAGTGATTGGATGGGTATCATCGCTTGCTAAAATCAAGTCTTGGAGGAAGCACACACAAAGATCCATGTGCTCAACGAGGGATTCACGGTCACAATGGACCCCATGATCAACAACAAAATAAGTTTGATCAAATTCAGCAAGTGGACAATGAACTAAATTCCCTCTACAAAGCACAGTCCATAGTCGAGAAATACTTGTGAGAGTTTCAACCGGTAATTCAAACTTCCTATCAGTCACCAGAATCCGTCGTGAAACTTGAGATGGAACTCATTGGTTCACATCGAGACCAAGAGTCACGACAAAGATGACAACAATTCTTGGCTGACATCCTCCTTACTCTCGCAAATGGAAGAGACAAAGAGTTCAAAGCTTTAGAGAGTAAAGCACAAAAGCGATGCTTGATAAGTTCCAAGTGGGCCCTTAGTTTGAGGAAGTGAAGGAAGAACACCTGTGAGAGCTCAAGGAGAAAAATCTGGATAAGGAAAGCAGGTTTCTCACGGAGAATGGAGGAATAGGGTACTTGACTCGGGGTGATTCAAGGGTTGTGGTCGGAGCCTTTTGGGCTCTTCGTTTTTGAGAAAACAATTGTGCAAGTGTTGGTCGTGCAACCTCCATCAAAAGCCGAAAGAAAGAACAACATAAAATAGTTGCAGAAGCCAGTGCAACACCAGCTAAATAATAGAATATAGGACATAATATAGTTGTAAAAGGTTTGTTGATTGATGGGGATGGAGTTGGTCAGTTCCCGGTCAGTTGATGAGTTCGCTCATTCATTTTGATAATTAGATGATATTGGGTGGAATAACATCTATGAGAGTTATTTCTGTGGGCATTACCCAAGGTTTTCTATGGTAAATAAAGAAGAGTAGAGTTAGTAATGAACGCAACATGTTGGTTGGGAAATCAGGACTCTATTGCCGAGAGCAGAAGATAAGAATCTAGATTGTACTTTCTATGTAATGCTGAGTCTATAATGAAAGAAAGATCTTTAATGATGATATAAAGAAGGGTTAAATTTTCAAATCGTATGTGTCCCTTACATTTATTTATATGCATTTGAATCTCCATGTATAGCTTATGAGTTACAATTGTTTCTCTTATGGTTAACTGATGCTCACAATACTAGTAGGTTTGGTTCTTGCATTTAGGTGTTTCTGATTTGATAATGTTGATTGCGTAAGGACTGAAGTAATTTTAGAACACTCCATGGATCTTCTATAGTCTTATCCTTACCCTTCCCTATCTCTTTTGTCTGTGATTGCTTTGGTAGGACTTCTTCTCTTAGGAGGAGATGAAAATGACAACACTCTAGACTACAGTTGCCTTTGTTGGTAGCTTGAGAAGGATACGAATTACGAGACAAGCTTCGCACCAACAATGCACAGTTTCTTGAACTTTGTTTTCTGATCTTCTATTACAACAAATTCATTTTCTTCACCATGATTCCCACCTGATCAAAGACTTTTATGTCCATATTCATCACAAGGAAAAACTTACAAACACTCTCATTACCTCCTTTGATTCATCCATGAAGGTCTCTCTCTTCTAAACTTACTTTGGGGTGTATGAGTAGCTTATGGGTGTTTTTCTTGATCTGATATTCTAAATATTGTAGTATTTATTTCATTATTTGAACATGAATAACACAGAGTCATACACCTTTCCCTTTTACAAATGAAGGACCCGTGTTGGACTTCTTAGGAGTACTAATTTCTTCCTTGTTTTATCTAAGACCAGATTTTTCATTTGGAGATCTCTGACTATCCAAGATCTCATATAGGATCATGGAACTATTCAAGAACTTGATTTATGTGTTTGACTTCTCAACCTTCTTTCTAAGTTACAACTTCTTCTTCTAACTTATGACATGATTCTTCTAATTTTTCCATGGGATAAATGCTAAAAGAATATTCATTTATTGTATCTGAGTCTTCTTATTTTATTGAAAGAGGGAGGATTAAATATCAACATTATTATCTGTCCTTATTCTTTTACTTATACAAAGAGACTTTCCCTTATCTCCAGGTCATGCTAGAAAATCCATTGTCTATATTCTAGGGGTCTTTTGTTTTTGAGATGAAAGTACTAGACCACATTTTTACTATATTTCTTTCCATGTCTTACGGAATTTCTAGCTAAAGGTTTTATCCTTGGATCTACTTTGTAATTCTTCATATGGAAATGTACAGCCTTGTGACCGAAGTTATAGCCAGTTATAGCATTTGAGATCATTTTTCAATAGGTAAAAGTGATTGTTGCAACATTGTCTACCCATTATTTGTTTATTATTTCATGACCTCCTCAGGTTGCATGTCTCTAAACTTAATTTGAAAATTTGCAATATTATGTGGTTTGTTTGTTGCTTGGATGTCTCATTCTTTGTTGTGGAATATATTTATTCCTTAGGTGTCTTCACTTCTCATGTGTTTTTAAATCGTGGGGAATTAATTTACATCTTTACAATACATTGAAGTTAGAATAGTAGAAACAATATCCATAGAAAAAATCTTTGTACCTAGAAAATGGTTGTCTTCTTTTGAGCCCAGTCCAATTTCTTCCGTGTTGATGATTTCCTTGAGAAGTGGGTGTATTATTTCTTTGATCTGCAGATGCGATTCCCTAGCACCTTTTCTTTACTCCTCCTTGGCGAATGATTATATTCCTTTGTTTCTACGAGGTTTGTTGTCATTGGTTGTATATTTGACAAACTTGATGAGTTCTTTCTTGCTTGGTTGACCACTACTTGATCCCTCTTCATAAACCAAACCAATTTCAACTTTGGATTCCTTTCTTGATTCAAAATGGTGGTTAATCCTTCTAGGCTTTGATACTTGATGGATGCGGTTACAGGGCAGGCTTCCATCTCTTTCCTATTTTCACTACTTCTTCAATGCGGGCTTCACATCTTGTATTTTTGGTCGTGTTTTCTTGGAATGTATTCTGTTTTGTTTGCCTCTTCTGAATTTCAGCTGTTGAGTAGAATAGAGGTCTTCCTTGGTTCTTTTGCCATTCTTTTCAGAGCTACATAAACAATTGTTTTGTTTTCTCTTCCCTAAGTGCAGGGTCGTCAGTCTGTTCTAGTACGGATCGTCTCTCCTTCCAGTTCGGCCAAAGTTCTTCGTTATTAACATCGCTTTCTACTGTGCTTTCGGTATCATGATCACTCTTTGTCGTAGGCACAAATTCATTAACCTTGTATCTTCGAGGTGCTCACTATCTGTATCTTATGAAGAGTCATCATTGTTTACACATGTAGTTTCTTTTTATAGATATCTTTTGTGCTTCTCTTCACCTTCATAGTGTTGGTCCTTCTTCTTGTGTGGACACTTAGATTCAAAGTTACCTATATTTCCTTGAGTTCTAAGCAGAGGAAACTTGCCTCAAATAGCATCTGATCCTTTCTTTAGTCTTCTCTGATTTTTCTTCAATTTCATCGGGCTCAGATTCTTCATTCTTATCTTCTTTAAAATAATCTTCTCTAGTGGTGGATTTATCTTTTCTAATCTTCATTTCATAAGCAGTTAGAGTTCTTGGGATTTTTTCAATAGGTAGATATTTTAGATCATTAAGTTATTCTATAGCGAGACCTTTGGGGTGAATCTATCTGGCATGAATCTCAAAATTTTTCTGAACTCAAGAAGCTTCCTCAATTTTTCTGGGTTGCTTTCATTTCATTTACCAGTTCTTCTACTCTCATAAAGTATCTTCCAACAATTTCATCTTCTTTCATATATAGCTTTTCAAACTATACTCTATAGGTTTGAAGCATTGTATCCTTTACCTTCTCATTTCATTCATAATTGTTAATGAGTTTGTCCCACATTTCTTTAGCCGATTCTAAGTGCGTAACTTTTACAAATTTTTCTTCATAATCCACTCAGGAATAGCATTCTTAGCCTTAGTGTTGAAGCTGAATTCTATCGTTTCATCCTTAGAAGCTAGTACAATTGGCTTTACATAATCAGTCTCTATCACATCCCAGACATCTGAAACTAAACACATTTTGTAGGTTCTCATCCTAACTTTCAGGCAAAGTTTGTTCCATTGAACTAGGAGGACTTATTGGTTGAATTTCCTTCATGGCTAGTCATGTCTAAGATCTACGATCTACACTTAGATAAAAGGAACCAACTACAATACCAATTGTTGGACAACTAAAACGGGGGGGGGGTGAATCAATTATTACCGTGTAAACAATTATGCTTATTTTAAACTCTTTACAAAATACTCAATGACAATGATCACAATAATGTTGGGAGGTAAGCAATAGAATATTCAACATCAATCACACACATAGAAATATCTGAGCGAGATATTTCCTAAGAGAGCCATAAAGGAAAAACCTCTTCTTATTTATATGATAAGTAATCTTTATTTTATGTACATTATCATTCTTATGAGAACCAACTCATTTTTTTTTTTTTTTTTTTTTTTTCAAGCTGCAACTTGCTGATATAACCAACTCTTTGGTTTCTCTATCACCAGAGAGAACACCAAATCCCTAGTTCTCTAGCACCCACTAGAGGAATCACCAACTCCCTAAGTGTTCCAACACCAAATGGATGGAATCACAAATCAGTCAAATGCAGGGCACCCACCATAAAGAGAGAACAATGGTTCTCCTTGCAGCCACAACCACCATACATTTTGTTTTATGACCAGAAGAAAGATACAACTCCCTATGTTCAAGAACCACTTGAAACATAGGGACAATAGTCCTCCCTAGAACCTCCTACCACCCTAAGATATTAATCTTTTCTTTTCATGGGATTTATCCTGGTGTCTGAGTGTTATCAATGAAACTGGGTCTTATCACTTTTCTGCTACACTTCTCTTCTCTGACTGCATCAGTGTCTTTTGTCCTTATGCTTTTGTTGTTCTTCTTTTTTATGCTCATTGCCATGTCCATTCTATGCACAGATTCCTCTTCTATGCATTTCAGCTCACATGGAAACAACGTATCTACTTGCATGAATCACTCTCGATAGAAGTAACCATCTTCTTTGTTCTGCGTTTATTTATCATGCCAAGTCCCGTCTTAATCATCATCCATCATCATCATCTTCTTTATCGGTTATAGTGTGGTGTTTGTCATCCCGATTGGATTATCTTGAGATTCTTTGCATTCTCTGGTAGTGTGACACTTCATCTTCTTTTCCATAGTTGAGCTTATCCTCTTTGTTGGGTTACAGGACTTCAAAGACTTTTCATTTGTCTCCTTGGCGGGGCAGTGGTGAGTGGGGAGATGTTTTGGACAAGCTGAGGAGAGTTGGGGGAGATGTTTTTGGACAATGAGGAGGGTGGGGGTGAATCAGTTGTTACCATTCTGCTTAAACAATTGTAATTATGACTCTTTACAAAACACTCCAGTAGCGTCCCGCAATGATGTAGGAGTGCATAATAGGATATTCAACATCAATCACACACATGAAATGCATCTGAGGAGATGAATGTTGCAGACCCATATAGGGTAAAAACCTCCTTTTCTTGATATGATAAGCAATGCTTATTTTCTCTACATTATCATTCTTATGAGAACCAACTCATTGTGAGGCTACCACCTCTGACTACAAGCTACAACTTGCTAAGAGCACCAACTCTCTGGTTTCTCTAGCACAACAAGCTACAGCTTGCTGAGAGCACCAACTCTCTGGTTTCTCTAGCACCCACTAGAAGGAAGCACCAACTCCCTGAGTGTTCCAACACCAACTGGATGGAAGCACCAACTTCCAGTCACACATGCACCAACCTGCATAACAAAGAACAATGGTTCTCCCTTGCACCACCCTGCCACCCTGGTTTTTCTGGCTGCATCCAGATGGAAGCTACAACTCCCTGTGTTCAATCACCCACTTGAAACAAAGAGGAAAATAGGCCTCCCTAGAACCTCCCTACTACCCTGAGATATTAATCTTTTATTTTCATAAATTTATCATAGTGATACAATATTTATCAATGGCTTACCAGTCTCATCACTATTCTACTACACTGCTCTGCTCTGCCTGCATCAGTGTCTTCCTTCACACATCCCTTGCACTTTCTATTCTTCTTCCTTTTATGCTATGTGCGTCATGTCCATTCTATGCATTGTGCCTCTTTTGTGCATTTCAGTTGTTGCACACAACATTCTTCTACTCACATGAATCACTCTCAATAGAAGTAACCATCTCTTATTTGGTTTTTGTTTATTTATCATGCCAAGTCCTCTGTCAGATCATCCATGCAACTCATCATCTTCTTTGGTGGTTATACTAATTTTGTTCATCATCAGTGGCTTATCCTGAGATTATTTTCCTTCTCTTGCAGTGCGACACTTCGTCTTCTTTTCCATAGTTGAGCTTATCCTCTCTATTGAAATTACAGACTTCGACACTTTTCCATCTATCAATTGTCTCTATGACTAATCTTCATTACTGGAAGTTACCTCGAGACTCTTCAGATCCTCTGGCGATCACCCTGCAGCTCCTCAAGTTCTATAGCCATTACAATAACTCCATTCTAGCAGTTACAACTAGTCAATTATGGCTTCCTTGGATTCTAAGCCCCTTCCTTCACATGACCACTGGCGGTGACCAAACGCCTGGGCTTAACGAGTGCTTCAACACTTATCAATTCAATGACCACGATTCATTCTCCTGAAATGGACGACTATCATAACTTCAACACTTTTTCCTTCAGAACTTTTGGGTTTCAAACCTTTTGAAACTTCTGAATCATATTTCCTAAACAGATCGGATGGTTTACATTCATTTCATATAAATGTATCAATCATCATATTTGATTCTTACAATGCTTAATCTGACGACCAGGACTTAATCAACCATTGAGATGGATGTCCAACTTTTAATCCAGGTCTTTCGATATTACACTTACACTATCCTTCCACTATATCTTGATCAATGGTTGAGAGTGCACCCGACATCAGATCGATGGTCGATATCTCCTACGGGTCTTTGGACTTCGGAGATTCCAAATATCAACCCGTTATTTTCTCCATATGTCAATCTTTCGAAGTTGTCAATCTACTGACGTGTGTCCCTTTCAGATCAACAGTCGAGATCTACTTCGAGTGTTTGGACTTTGGATATTTCAAATCTCAAACCCCTTCTTTCCTCCAAAGAGATATCACTTACTTATGTCACTTGTTGATATGTCATGAGCCTAATAGTTGCCACGTGTCACTCAAATTTTTGATTTCCACGTACCTGAAATGCCGAATAAACTTGAAAATTGTAAATGTTTGATTTTTCCATGTGTCCTTGCTGACATGATCTGTTGATGTGGTCTTATGACATGGTCTACTAACCAAAAAAACTGATCCAACGGTCCTCGTATGTCCTCCAAATCTGATGGTCCTTATTCATTTCGGATTTTCATTCTTCGGGTTTTTCCAATCTCAAACTTTCTGGAGCTTAACCTCCTCATATATTTTATCTGAAGTGAATCATGTTCGTTGATCAGAATCTTAGATCAACGACTCAATATTTCTACGATGTAGCTCTTCTGGCATATCTTATCCTTCCACTTGGAATGATCCAACGACTGACGGAAATTCACATTTCGGGAATTTCAAATCTCAAACTCTATAGAGTGTAACCTCCTTTTGTCTTTATATCCGAAGTGAATGATGTTCGCCGATCATGAACTTAGATCAACAGCTCGATCTTTTTTCCATGTGGCTTTGCTGGCTTATCCTATCCTTCCACTCGAAAGTGATCCGACGGCTAACGAGAATTCGCATAATCGAATTCTCAATCGTTTTCCCCTCTTATCTTGTTCTTCCACTAAAAAATGATCCAACGGTCATGAGGACACTCGAATCATATCAACAGTCAATGATGATTGCAGAACCACAACTTGCGAGTGATTTAACTTGACACCCAAACTCCGCAATTTGAATTTTTGCATTGTTGGTGAGTCAACCATGATCATCGATCTTCGAAGCTATAATATAGGATGGTCCTGAATAATTATGGGATTGGAACAAACACGATGTTTAATTCTCCTTTCAATCTCCGCAATTCATCCCTGTCGTAGATTTGTCGATTGCGCATTTGATGATCACAATTTAAACTAACTTAAAATCATTGTTTGTTGGATCAACCGTAGTCATAGATCTTTGAATCTATGAGATCTGACGATCTAGACAGATTGTGGGATTGTAATTGATGAGTAGTTTAATTAATCTTTCTCTACCTATAATTCATCCCTGTTTTATATCTAGCTTGTCGATCCGACGGTCTTGATTTGATCTGATTTTTATCGTGCCATCTCTTCTGAGATTTGATTCCTTCTGCACAGTCTGCCTGTAATCATGCCATCGTCATTGTTGTTCTTGTCATCAATGAAAAGCATGCGCTTTCTTGTAAATCATGCCAACTATGTTTTAGGAGCTATTTGGCCCCACCGACTAGACCCATGAGTCGACTAGCCAAGTTTACTGTAGTAGTCAGTTAAGAAAGTCGATCGAGTAGTCAGTTAGATTCAACTGACCAAACAATCAAGAAATGTAATTGACTAGTAATTGTACATCATACACACACACACATTATTATGATTATGTAATGAAAATACATAGATTATTCTAAATATAATAAAACGCATTGATGGTCCTCTCACCTCTTGTGTACTTCTATCTATATGTCTATGTGTTATTTTATATGATGTTGTAGTGTGTATTTCTCTATGTAAGGATTTACCGGTAACCTTCTCGTACGTTCCTTTAGACTACAACACCTTCCCTCTCTCAACACTTTTGGATCTACATTGTTTCTTGTAATAACCTTCTTTTCAAAATCTCCAACATGACTTTACAAATTTTCTGGGAAATTTATATCTTTCCCTAGATTTTTAGCTCCCACTCGAGGACTTAGATATATTTCTTTCTTGGCAGCGTCCTCTTTCGAATAAGTCATATGTGCTCTAGATTTCCATGTTTTTCCTCCTCATCTCCTCTGACAACAAGTATGAGATCACATAATTGAAACTTAAAGTACTTGAATTACTACCTATGGCCACAATCAAACTATCCCAGGAGTCTATTAAAGACAAAAATAAATTGATACACTTATCTTCATAAAAAATAATAATATCAACAAACAATAATAGGCTTACCATAGTATTGAAGACATTAATATGCTTTGTATCTGGTTTTCCATCTTTCATCCTCAATTTGTACAGTTTCTTTTGTGGGAACAATTTTTTTACCAGGGACTTAGATTGATACAAAACCTATAACTTATCCAATAATTCCTTTTTTGTAGCTTCCCTTGACACATTTAGTAATATTGAATATAAGAGACACAACCATATTGTTCTCTTCAACTTTTGATCCAACTTTTCCAAGTATTATATTAACATTCCTATAGGTGTAGTACCTATATCCACAATGATCCATTGATCTTTGTCCACCAACAAATATTCTATCTTGACCTTCCATAGCTCAAAACATTTCCCATTAAATTTCTAGATGTATATTTTTTAACTTCTCACCATTTGTTTTCACTACAAGAATCGATACCATAGAGCTCCCACTGTAACAAGGTTTATCACAGACCTGAGCCAAACCCTTAGCCACAAAGGTGTCATTGTGAAGCCAATAAATTCTATGATACCAAATGTAGATTTTGACCTTGTACAATTAATTACTGCAAATAAATTATTAACAAAAAAAAGAAAAGATAGAATGTCACAAACACACACATTACATAGAGATTTTACCCGATAAACCCAAACTGCGAAAACCAACAACCTATTTAAAGCCACACCTCTAATTCTTTATTCATCATTATACTTCATTTTTTACAATATAATATATACATAGGATCTTGTGGCATCCAAAACCCTTAATCCATTAACCCAGATTAGTTAAAAACCCTAATTCCTTAATTGGAATTACAAAACCATGTTCCTAAACACCATGTTGAGAGGTCTGAATGACCCATTTAATCAGGTAAGGGAAAACACTCAATGGAAAGTCCCAATTAGACCCACTCTCATTTGGAATAACATCTCTAACCATATTGTTGGCCTGGTTACTGATTTAACTAATTATCTAGAGAACATAATGTTCTAATATGAATTAAAACTCTAAAGAACAAATCTATACTAAAAATTATTATTTACTATCCTAAGATGCACTCCTATTCTATTCTATCCTATCATGAGTAGGAGCGAACTATAAAAAATAAGTGTAGTTAAACATTTTAATACTTGCACATAAATCATTCATGAAAGAAAGGAATATGAAAACTTAACAGTACAATGAGTTGGACACAAGTAATTGCTTCACCAACTTATTATATTTTCCTTGCACTTAAAAATGAAAATCATGGTATCTGTAGACATACAAAAAATAGTCTAGAAATAATTCATTAAAATAACATCCACATATCACAAAAGTAAATATGCATAAAAATAAAAGTCTCATTCATACACATTTGCACCAAGATCTTCAAAATGTATCTTGTTCAAACTAACATATAGTAATAGTATTGTTCTGCTACAATATGAATAAAAAATCCTCTTGTTAGTGGATGGTTCTCTTCTTTTATAATCCTTGAGCGACTTTTCACATTCTTGTGACTAAATTATTAGTAAAGGGCGGCTTACAAAATAAATTCTTCATATTCATATTCAAAATAGAATTACAAAATAGAGGGAATGAAACATTTGGAGCAGTTACAAAGATGGTATCATTATAATTTATTCTTCTTTTTCATCTGGTATTGATACTCCATCCAAAGAAAATAATATTTCATCATACTCTCTAGTTTTCTTGGTTGTATATTTTTTATGCTTAATTATCCATTGAAAACTTTAGTGGAAACACATTTTTTAAATCTTGTGATGTGTGTTTTACAAAGTCTTGAGTCATGTTGATGAGATTGGCAAGTTTCAACTGGTGTTCTTCTAGAGATTCCTTTTCACTTGAGTCAAATTTTCGATATTTAATTTGATAACTTCCATGTGTTTCTCCACCTCATATATACTTATGGTGGCATATGTTGCTTCATCAATGGGGGGCTTCAAATGCACTCTGAATTATTCCATGAGACCATCTGAACTATTCCATAACTTCTTGCAGGAATCAATTGTTGTTTTCTGAATGGCTTGAATGTTTTTCAATAAAGGTTTCCATGTATCAAATAAGTCCTAATACCTGAATTTGTATTTTATAGCATGCAGCGGACATATAACCAGGGGTTCTTCATACATTTTTTTCCAATCAACAATTTTATCAAAGGAATCATTTGCCTCCTGGTATTGTTCTTTAATTTCAGTCATTTTGTCTTGCAACCTTAACTAATCATCCCAATTAGTCTGCATATCATTGAGAAAACATAGAAATTCCTTATGTTTAGATTCAAGTTTTTCATTCATCTCTAATTCCTTGGACTTAACATATTATACAATGAGATTCGATGTATTACTCTCTTCCAGAGCCTTTTCAATTTTTTGCTTCTCTTGTTCCAACCCCAGGATCTAGTATTTTTGTTGCTCCATGAATCTTTTAGATTTAGTCAATTTTGTTTGCAACTTGGAAGATTCTCCAACATGTTATCTTTTGATATGTTCTATATATTCACAAATTTTTAGCTTTATAGATTCTACCTCTTTAGCATGGGTGTCCCATTGTTCCTTTTCTCTTCTTTCAATTTTTTCGCTCATTTCATCTTTATGGGCTTGCAATGCTCTATTCATATTTTCTATGTTGAGGGTCTCAACAACCCTTGTGGCTCTTTGGAATTATGAAATAAGTTTTTCCTTCAAAATTTTCACAATCTTTTGAATTTACTCTTTATGAAGTTTGTCCTTTTGCTTGACAACTTTTAGGAATTCTGTAGAGATTTCATCCTTCAACATCTTCAATTCTTCCTCCATCTTGACGATTCTGGTTTGGGTTGTACTTACAAAATTTGTAACCTCAAGAATAGATGAAGAATTTAATCCTACAAATGCACGGAGGGAGAAAGATTCTTGTACAAAATTATCCTCTAGTTGAGGCCCAACTTTCCATTCCACAACTCTCCATGTAGATTATTTGGACTTAGTAGATTCTCCCATTTTCCTTTTGTTTGACCTCTTTTCAATTCTCTTTTTCCTATCATTATAGTAATAATCTCCAACAGCTACTACAACACCTTCAAAACTCAAAATTTGTGAAGAAAGGGTGGTATTACCTGGAATGGAATTGAGGGGGGTGTATTCATGCAGTGAAATTTTCACTATGACCAGATTGGGAGTTGATGGGTTGCTTGTGGTTTTGCTTAATTCCTTCGACTTTTTTGTTCCAAATGCTCCTCCATTTTTTTGTTAGCCTCAACCTCTGCAACTAATATTTTATCCTATTCTTCATCTCTCTTATGTTGAAGGGCATCTCTCTCAACCTTGGTATCATTTTCCTTTTTTATTATTTCTTCCTAATCTTGTTTTCTTTGATACTATTCCTCAACTTTCAATCTCTTTTGTTCTAACTCTTATTCCTTCTTGATATTCTATTGTCCTTTGATGTTTAATTTATTCTGATCTTCTGGTAGAAGCTTTTGAAAATGTTCCTGTGTAATATTATTCATTTCTTCTTGCCCTGATTCCATTTCTTGTTTAGCAATATCATCAGGTAATTTTTGTAAGATTTCTTCATAAAAAAAAATTCCTTTGAACTTGTCTTCCTCAAAATCAACCACATGTATATTAGAATGGGTGATACCTATATATCCAACACGACCAACTAAAATTTCATGTGGATCATGGCCTTTTTCCTCTCAAAGGAATACAAATACATATTTTAAATGATTCTTCTTATTTTCTAGCATGGGGACCATTAGATAGGATGCAATTTCTTATTTGAATAGGAAATAAAGGCCAAAGTTTTTTACTACTGCTCAAAAGAAGAGAGGTAACCCCTATTTTAATGGTTTGGTAAGTAATTTATCTCATTAAAAGATAGTTTGGAACAAAGTAACATACAATATGTGGGGCCCTAGTGGTGCCATTGTTACACATCAAAATTTCACACTTAAGTATCTCACCCTAAGTGTCACAAGTGTTGTAAAAGTGTCGTATGCACCTTGGTAAGTGTCGCAAGTGTCGTCAAGTTCTGTATGCAACTTAATAAGTGTCACATGCACTTTTCTATGTTTTTAAATGTGTTTTAACCCCATAAAACCATCCAAGAACATTTTCCATAATCCCTAAGTCATATTGGAGGAGGAAACTCGTCATTTCAAGGCTAGAAACACTTTTTACTTGACAAATCAACCCTTTTTGGGGAATTTTTGAAGGGTAGCGCCCCCCTGTCCATGATAAGGGAGTGATAAAATTCCCCCCTTACCTTATGTGGGGAGAATTGATCTATTATCAACGCAGTGTCTCTAACTAGTGGGGAGCACTGACTTTGGTTAGAGGAAATTTTGGAGAATCTCGCCTCTTTTTGAGGGCCGACTCTTGGAGATGAGGTTGGTTTGGATCGAATAATATCCTTTGACACTATCCTAGGATCATATCCTAACCTAAATGAGTCATATAATCAACCAATCCAAAAATATACTCATGGTGGTTGAGCCTCCCAAGCTTATAAAAGGAATCCTTTTCAAGGAAAAAAAGGAGAATTTGGAAGGTATCAAACCTTTGATTATGGGGGGAATATTAGAGGAATAAAACTTATGATCTTAGGAGGAAGATTTTGGATATCAAATCTATGATCTTGGGAGCATCGTACAAGGGTTGGACAAGGAGGACTTAGAGAGGTTGTTGCAACTGCATCTACAGATTGTAAGTGCCTTGTAATATTCTCAGTAATATATGTTTGGCCTATTTCCTTCAAGTTTGTGTATGGTTTCATATACTTGTATTTTGTTAGTTTAAACTAATCTTGGTAGAATAGGAATTATGTGTTGTCTTTGTTGTCTATTGGATTGCAGATCTCATTAAGGAGCTTGAAGATCAAGTTCATCCTAGACTAAATGAGGACAAGCTTCAGAAAAAGGTACATCATACTTTCTTCCTCTTTTCTCTTGGACTAGTTTAACTACATTTAAAGGAATGTTAGTGTCCAATGTTAGCATTTTTCTATCTTGGTGATAGGGGTCTAGGATCCAAGAGAATATTCACCTGTCCACGGGGGAATTTGCCTACAACAAAAATTGGCGACTCCAGAAGGGACGAACATTTATTTTCCTTTCCTTAGATTGTCTCTACCTTTTTCTGACCTTTTATACCATTTTTATTGTTTTTTATTGATCTATTTCCTTTCTCCCCTCTTCATTTACAATTTCACAAAATTCTGGCAATTCTGGGTGATTTTTTCGAAGTTTTAAGCCTCTGTTTTGAGCTTCTTGGAAGGGTAGTGCTTCCCTGGAGTGTATATCACAGAATTGATCTGTAATCAGTGATCCCTTGTAGTGTTTATCACAGAACTACAATGCTCTTTTCCCTTGAAAACAGGAGCGTTGATCTCCTTCTTTGGCGTTGTCTTCCCTTTTCTGCTCGGTGTTTCCTAATCTATCTTGCAGATATTCTTGCTCGGAGTCTATAATTTGTATTGTGGATTTTTTTGTGTTGAATATTTGGTACTTATCACTTATTTTGTTGTCTTTTTTGATCTTGCAACCTTTTCCCAATTGTGAGATTGATTCTCCTTATTTTTCTTGGTTTGGTTTGAATCTTGCAAAGTTTTTGGTTATCTGACTGATTGAAAAGGTCTGCAAAGGTTTGTTGGTCTTAAGTTTATTTTCAAATATTCCCTTTTTGAATGATTTCAAAATTTATTCTTACCACAGCCTAGCTTGGATTTATTTTTCTTGCTTCTTGTTTTGTCAGGACATTTGAGTGATTCCTCTTTCTCCCTATCAGTTTTTGGATCCTCTCTGAACTTTCTAGTTTCCTTGAGCATTTTTCGATTGTTGAGTTCTTGATTGAGTAAGTTATCTTCATTTATTTCTCGTTATCTTGTGAGTGCATGATTTGTTTGAAATCCTTTTTTCTTCGTGTCTTTTGTATCTTCATTCGACTCTTCAATTTTGATTGAAAGTAAAGGAGTTTTAAAGGATTTGCATTTGATGTCTTTATGTATTAGAATCAAACAAATAAATATAGTTGCATTCTTTTTGCTGGGTAGTGTAGATAACTAGGTCTCATTTAGCAAATTGCATTTGGGAATTGGGTGTTTTTGTTGAAGAAAATTGAACCTCTTTCCATCCCGTATGTAGGATTCATTGAAGAAAAATATTTGCATATCATGTTTTTTCATTCTTTTGGAGTCGATTCTACAACATCATTAGTTTCACTTTCGCACCCTTGAGTAAACAACAATCAACCCTAAAATGAAGCACTTATAAAATTGATCAAACATTTTTTTTCTAATAGCAAACATACATTAGCAAGTGTAGGGATTTGGAATAGGTTGTGAGTATAATTATCCAAAGCATTCAGGAAAAACTTAGCATCTTGCGATAGGGAGAGTAAATCCAATTTTTTGGGTTCTTCTTGAGGTCCAACTGGGATCCCTGTCTCACATAGGGGTTATGCACGAGGTCATGTTCGGGAGAGAAATGAAGATTATCCCTCCGAGGCTTGACCATTTGTAGTAGTAATATTTTATTTTGGGGGTTCTTCTTGAGGTCCAACTATCTTCATTTGGTCTCGGTGCTTCATGAATTCCTAATATATTCGGGGTCCTTTGGAGTTCTACCGGTCCACTTGTCCTCAGTTCTCTTGAAGGATTTTGGACTTGTTATCATGCCCATAAATTCAGACTGAACTATCGATTGTACCCTCCCATAGGGTGATTTCAACTTGGTTTCCTTAGTACCCAAAATATTTAGGGTCCTCTGTTACAAGAGAATCCCCCTGTAGACAAGAATATTTCCTCTTGGATACTAGACCCCTATGACCAAGACAAAAATTTTTATTGTGGACACTAACATTCCTTTTTATAAAGCTAAACTATCAAACAAGAGGAAGGACGAATAATAAATACCTTTTTATCGACGTTTGTCCTTGCTCGATCTAGGTTGATCTTGATCTCCAAGTTCTTCAGAAGGTCCTGTGGTACAATGAGCAACAACAACGATACTTCCTACTCTACCATGATTAGTTTCATATTGAATCTATAAAAGAAACAAGTTCATGAAATGTATGCAAACTTTAAAGGAAACAAGCCACTCATAGATTTATATTAATGAGAACAAAGTGGTTCTTATAGCCATGGATGTAGTGCAACAGCTTCACCAAGTTCCCTTTGTCTAGACCCTTTCTCAAATAATCCACACAGAATGTTGATGCTTCAATGATATCTCCCTTATGAGAACATAAGTTTGATACTTCAAAATTTCTCTCTTTTCACCATGAAGAGGCCTAACCACTGAAGAGATCCTTGGGACAAGTTGAGGATTATTCTCCTTTAGTTGTGTATCTTCCCTAAGGTCGAGCCTTGACCTCAGATCCGAACCCAACCAACTCCATATATGAAGGGATTCTTCCCTGATTTCTCTCAACAATCCAAAGATTTTCTCAAAAAATGCCAGCGCTCCCTCAGAATGGGGCACAAAGTATTGGAACGCTCCCCCAAAAGAGGTCACAGAGCATTGTCACTCCTTGATAGTGTATAGGGGAGAGCTACCTTCCAAAATTGATTTTTTAGTGGTTTTCTCAGTGGCAAAAGACTTGCACTCTTTGTCAACTAACTTCTCCTCTTCAAAACCAGTCTTTTGAGGTCTCTTTAAGTGTTCTTGTTAATTTCATCTAAGACACAACATAGACAAGACAACAATATGATATTTACGACACTTGTAGGAGAAATGCGACACTTGCGACATTGTTAATGACGAAACTAGGCCATCATCCTAATGGGTAATTTTTATGTGTAACAGATTGCCCCCTAAAGTGAGAAGTTATAAGATGAGAACTAATGACTGAAGTAATTTGTAGACCTTTTTAGGCAAGGGTAAATACTCATAGAACCTGATGGAATATGCACACGACCATCAAACAAATGTTATGACATGTTTCAAACCCAAGGCAGGCATACCTATGCTTGAGTGATAAATACTTTCAAGGTATGACCACCATAAAATAGACTGCGGATCCACAATTATATTGACAAAAAGGTATAGCCACTGAAGATATAATGTGTATCTATACTCCTATGACCTAAACTGATCATAGCCACGGAGAATACACAGTGGATCTACGAGACAACAATACATAGCCATGACCAATACAAAGTGGATCTATGTAATAGTATATGTGTCAATGTTAAAAAGAAACTCCGTCGCAAACTGAGAAAAGTACAGATAAGAGTGATGACTCAACCCATGGTATTCTTACCAATATCGATGTAGTATGAATCTAACCATGTGAATATATGTCCTAATGTTGAACATGGAAGAAACCACTTGATTACCGGTCAATGAGGTAAATCGTTAACAAGTGCGAGAGAAATCACCATTGATGTCAATGATTCCAAAGGTACTCTATTACATTCCAACGAATGTGAATGGATGATATGAAGTTGAACATCCATGGAATCATCCGATTAGAGTTCAATGATGTAAATCCACTATCAGACGCGAAGAGGCCTGCCATTGAGGCATGCAGGTCCCAAGGTACTAACTGGTTTCTAATTCTAGCTCCTGGATAATGTGCTGAAGTTGATAGGAATAGAATCTTCGAGGGAGGGCCTTGGTGTATCCCCCATCAACGACATGAAACTGACACAGAGATGTAATTGGTGGATCAAAAGAACTTGGAATGACATGGGTATTTAAATAGGAATTTATGATGGTTGACTCTTGAAGTAGATACTTCCCTTGAACACTGAGGCATGATAGCAGAAACTTGACAAGGACCAAAACTTGATAATGCAGTGGATGCTGTGACTTTTTTTGGGTGACCCAAAGGAGTAAGGAAATTCAAAGGATTGGTTCAGTTGAAAATTTCAATAGATATAAAATGCGTGCAAATATAAAATGTTGTGTTCAAGGGTGACTGTAAGAATTAATGGTAATGTTCTCAAAAACTTCTTGGCTTGCTTCCTTCAATTTTCCCCCCCATCCAGATAGATGAGTACGTCTTTTTATTTTAACGAGCTCGAGGAGGGTAACACATGATCGATATAACTCACCTTCGGTAAGTTCATCTTCCTTTATTTAATGAACTGGAAGAAGTAAGGGCTCGATCCTGTATGGACCCTTCAACGTATGATTGTTTAACGAGTCTAGAGAAGGTAAATTTAGTGGTTTTTCATATTTAGAGAGTCTGAAAATGACTTAAAGATGACTCCAGTGTTTTCCTTTTTCATAATGTTAGTCTTGTGAGGCCGAAAGAGAGATAAATTATCACTCAAAACATGCCCATTCAAACCTTTTAACGAGTGGGAAAGGAAGCATGATCACTCGGAAATCTTTTCACGTTTAGAGAGTCTGAAAAGAGCTTAAAGATGACTCCAAGGGGTTCCTTTTTCGTGTATCCATGTGGGTCCGAAAAAGAGATACAATTTTACCCATGCGTTCTTATGTGTTTGAGCTTGAGAATGAACTAATATTATGCTCGTGAATGTGACAAGATGAAAAAATGAACAAAACTGCTCTGAACCCTGCCAATAATGTCAAAACTGCATTCCAGGGGATTAATAAGGCCTCCAAAAAAATTTCAAAAACCCAAAAATGACTATATATTATGCAAAAATGAAATGTATAATAGTAAAATGGGGTAACAATATCATTTACCATTTCATTTGTGCAAAGATTTGTATTAGTGGAGAATTTGTTCTTTGGAGGTGAATCTTGCATTGTTCGATGCTAGAGCTACAGTCAACCATTTTCCTCATCGTTTGGACCTGGTAAGTGATTTTGTTCCTTTCTTTCATTTGTATGGTTCAAAATTCGTTTTTAGGCACTGGTTGGATGCAAAAATTGATGCCCTGGGTTGTCTCAAGAGCCCAAAAAGGCTTGGCACTCCTCAAGATTTAGTGGGGGAGTGCTGCCCATTTGTTAAAATGCCCCTACAAGCTGTTGAAATGCATGCCAATGCACTAGTGTAGTGGTGGAGAGGGCACTGCCCAAAAACACAAGAAAAAAACGTCGAAAACTGCCAACGCTTTCTCAAATCATGAATGGTGTGCGTTCTGATTTTTAAAGCGCCTTGATGGTTGTTGTAGGGATACATTGGTGCACTGATGTGCACATGAGAGGGGTGTTGGCCTCATAGACAATGCAAACAATTTTTTGAAATTTTTTTAATTACAAAAACATTGATTGTACCCGCCCAGAGGTTGATTGCGAGTTGCTTTCCTTAGTAGCAAAAATATTTAGGGTCCTCACACAAAGTGACGGTGAATAAAAGTCTTCACTATACCTGGAACATACATTGGTAAAACTCAATCGGGCTCCTTGGAGGGTACACCAACGAGTAAAACCATGTGGGAACTTGCACCAAGGCTCAAGTACATTAAGCAGGTTACCGATGTAACTGATCCACCCACTCTATCCCAACCCCTTCCTATATTTATATTGCAATGTTGGATTTCATCACCAACAAGTGGTTTCATTGTAGGGAGGTTTGTTTGATTGTTTTCTTCTTATATTTGTAGTGTGTGCTTCTTGGTTTCCTTAGTGTACCTTAGGTCAAGTCAGTGTCAATGGAATTAAGTCTCAGGAGTACCAACGGAGGAACCCCTTTTCCTGGGGAACCTTTCACCTTTCCTTCTTTTGGAAATGTTGGTCCTCCATGCATTTCCACACTGAGTCTTCCAGGACTCACGATTAGATTAATGGTTTGGTTGTTCGCCACTCCAGAGATCTTGAATCTTCTGAGTGTTTGGAATGTACCTGGTGCTTTAGATGTAATCACACCACCCACACATCAACCTCATTTTGACCTTTCTCCTTCTTCACCTGTTAGGTCTCCTTCCCTTTCTCCTTATTCGCCTAGTGAAATATCTAAAGCGAGTAGCCAGGTTGATAAGAAGAAGAAGTAACATAAAGAGAATAAGAAGAAGAATCATAAAGGTACCAAGCCTCCAACCACATAATATCATGTTGGATCCAAGCAACCAACTATGGTTAATCATACTAGGAGTGTTGATAAAGTCGACAAGATTAAAATGAAGAATCCTAAGCCCAAATTCCCTTGCATTCTTTGTAAGGGTGACCACTTTCTGAGGGATTTACCTGGTCTCCCCAAGGTCTTAGAAATGT